>NW_026488110.1:0-24187 GCF_026875155.1 Cherax quadricarinatus | reverse complement strand
TACAGAGGGCAACATTCCGACAATCGGTTCTTAGCTTAAAGAGTCAGCAGCAGGATCGATGCATATGCATGATGGCTCCTCTGCTGTCTGCCGTTTCCATCCGTGTGAAAGTCCACGCTGTAAACTCTCTATACCATCTATTAAGGAGCAACAAACCGAACATCGGTTCTCTAGCTTTAAGAGGCAGCAGCAGATCATAAGAAACGCTTGATGTCCTCTGCTGTTCCGCCGTTTCCTTCTGACGTGACTTTCCCGCAAAGAACGTCTGTGATTTATCTAGTAGGAGCATCAAACCGGGACATCGGTTCTTAGCTTAAGAGGCAGCAGCGGATCAGAAAGTAATGCATGATGCTCTGCCGTGTCCATCCTGGATTGACTTTCACGCCATCTAAATCTACTAAAACCATCTATTATGGAGCATAACAAAACGACATTCTGTTCTCTTGCTCATAGGAGGCAGCGCAGGATCAGAAGCCATAGGCATGATGCTCTCTGGCTGCCGTTTCATCCTGACGGGACTTTCACGCAAGCTTAATCTCTGAACCATCTATTAGGAGCAAGGAAAACCGACATAGGTTCTCTAGTTATTGAGGCAGCAGCAGGTTTCAGTAGCAACGCTTGATGCATTGCCAAAGCTCCAGCCCGTTGACTTTGATGGCGATGGCGCCTAAGAGACGTTGGGGTGTTTTTCGGCACGTTATGCTGCCGGCAGAGTGCTTATGTCCAAAAAACGATGAGTTTCCGAAAATTTTCGACGAGGACATGCCCGTTGAATAAAGTGACACTGCGATGTGGGTCCGGAGACATATACATCCATTGTCTCACGATCTATATATATAGGGAGAACGGGGTTGCTTGCCTCTCCTTGCTCGAGGGGGGGAAGGTAAAAAAAGCTAGGTTAACGGGATTGCTCGCTCGCGAGTGTTGCAGGTGGCCTTTGCTGTGTCCAAGCGCCCATCTGGCTGGGCTCCGGCCTCCTCTGTGGCCGTCTCTGTACGTAGTGCGGTAATGTCTGGGCCGGCGCAGGGAATGTCGTTTAGCTGCCCCAATGTCTCTGCTTGCTTTCTTCTGCCGCCGTTGCCGACCTGCCTTTGATGCTGGCTTCCTTCTTTAGTTTCAAAGTGTCATTTCTGTACCGTGCGTAGCACGTCTCCAGCGTGCCCATGACAGCAAGCTGCATCGAGTTGTGTCACGTCACTCGGATCGGTCTGAGAATGGGAATTGAAGCCGGTAGATCAATCCGCGCATCGGTTTGTTAGCCGAAAGAGGCTGCATCAGATAAGCAATTGCCATGAGCGGTCCTGCCGGCAATCATCATCAGCTGCTGCAGCTAGCTATGCTGCCAGCCAACCCATGCAGGAGGCCTACTGCTTCAGCAAGACTGGGGCGACGGTTTGATAGCTTCCTAAGGCCTCACGTCTCCAACAGGAAGCTCTAGGATCACTCCTGCAGCTGCCATAACTGTGACCTCTGGCCATTATGGGAGATAGCTGGAAAAACAGCAGGTGTTAGCTTCCTATCTTATATTTAATTTTCTGTTGATCCTGCCTCAGTAGTCATATGCTGGTCTCAAAGTACTAAGCCATGACTGGTGCAATAGTTCATGCGAATCCGCGATACCGCAAAATGCTCATTAAACCAGCTTGTTTCATGGGATCTGTATACCCATTACTTGGATATCTGTGGTATTTCTTGAGGATTCATGCATTACGGTCTCTTGAACCGCATGGGAAGATGTGTGCTTTTATTTGTTTTTTTTAAAAACGGTCGGGCCTCGGTCCGTTAACCCGTGTTAGAATCTGGATTAACTTTTTGCTGAGCGCATCGGTCTCTGCAACTGGCGCTGTGTCTTTTCAAGTGTCTTACATTTATTCAGCTTCGATGTTCGGTTATGCGCCTACGTTGGTGGTATCGGGTAACGGGGAGGAATCAGGGTTCGATTCCGGAGAGGGAGCCTGGAAATCGGCTACCACATCTAAGGTAGGCAGCTGGCACCGCAATATTATCCCACTCCCGCGGCACGGGGAGGTAGTGACGAAAAATAACGATGTGAGTACTATCGAGGCCTCGAATCGGATTGAGTACACTTTAAATCCACTGTAACGAGGATCTAGTGGATGGGCAAGGTCTGTGTGCCTGCAGCCGCGGTAATTCAGCTCCAATTAGCGTATATTTAGTGTTGTTGCGGTTAAAAGTCGTAGATGAGGCTTCGTTCTGGGACTGACGTTCACACCGCCGATGGTTGCTTACTGTCACGCTCGAAACGTTTGAAACTAAAGCCGCCCGCCGGCTTGCACGGGGCTGCTCTTCACCGGAGTGATCCCGAGTGGCCGGCACAATTACTTTGAAAAATTTAGAGTGCGCAGGAGCCAGGCTAAGCGAAGGGCATGATGGTTGTTTGATGCATGGAATTAAGGAATAGGAACCTCGGTTCTTTGTTGTTGGTTTTCGGAGCCTGAGGTATTTGACTAAAAAATAATGGGGACAAGCGGGGGGCATCGTATTGCGGCGCTAGAGGTGATATTCTTGGACCGTTCGCAAGACGAACTTACTGCGAAAGCATTTGCCAAGGATGTTTTCATTAATTCAAGAACGAAAGTTAGAGGTGCGAAGGCGTTCAGTACGCCCTGTTCTAAACCATAAAAACGATGCCAACTAGCGATCCGCCGGGTTAAGCCCATGACCCGGCGGGCAGCTTCCGGGGAAAACCAAAGTTTTTGGGTTCGGGGGGAAAGTATGGTTGCCAAGCTGAAAACTTAAAGGAATTGACGGAAGGGCACCACAGGGGAGTGGAGCCTGCGGCTTAATTTGACTCAACACGGGAAACCTCACCAGGCACCAGGACACTGGGAAGGACTGACAGATTGTGAGCTCTTTCTCGATTCGGTGGGTGGTGGTGCATGGCCGTTCTTTGTTGGTGGAGTGATTTGTCTGGTTACTTCCGATACGAACGAGACCTAGCCTATTAACTAGTCGTCGGATCTGAGTATTTGGTGTACCAGTTCGCAACTTCTTCTTAGAGGGAATAGTGGCAAGTCTAGCCGTCACGAGATGAGCAATAACAGGTCTGTGATGCCCTTAGTTGTTCTGGGCCGCTACGCGCGCTTCACTGAAGGGTTCTGCGTGTTCTCCCTTCTCCGTGTGGTGCGGGTGGTAACCCGTTCAAACCCCTTCTGTTAGGGATTGGGGCTTGCAAGTTTTTCCATCAACGTAGGATATTCCAGTTAGTGCAGGTCATCAGCTTGCGATGACTACGTTCCCTGCCTTAGAACACCGCCCGTCCGCTACTACCGATTGAATGATTTAGTGAGGCCTTCGGACTGGCGCTCTGGACGTTCTTCCCTTGCGTTGCCGATCGCTCGGTGCTCTAACGGGTTCTCCCCCTCGAGCTGTCGGAAAGATTGTCCTAACTTGTGCATGTAGAGGAAGTATAAGTCGTACAAGGGTTTCCGTAGGTTGTACCTGGCGGTAGGATTTTTAATTAATGGCGGAATCGATGATGAAAAGGTTCGTGTTTCCTTTTTCCTCATCATCATCGTCCCTCACACACCCCACTGTGGGGTCTTGCATAAACAATTCAATACAAACTTTCCTTAATCTCTTTAATTACGTCCGTCTCTTAGGAGGGACAGAGACCAATTATTTGACACAACTCTTTACGGGGGATCACTCGGCTTCGTGGGTCGGTTGAAGATGCTGCTATCTGCGTGTCCGGTTATGTGAATGGCAAGGCTACCAGATACATCGAACTATCGAAAGACATTGGCGGCGGCGGCTCGCAATAAGACAGCTGCCGTCACTCCTGCACCGTGGGTTCTGGAAACCATCCAAAAATCCATGATTAATCAAATCAAATCGTCCATCGGGTCGCTTGCGTCCCGCTCTGGGAAATCACCGGCATAGCTCCATTTCATCCTCCTGCTATTCCTCCTCCTGCTCCGTGGTAGGTAGGCAGGAGGCACGGCAGGCAGGGGACAAGGGGCAGTGCGGGGTTCCTAATTTCCAGTGCCGCACCTGCGCCCCCCGTAGTATGCATGGCAGAGAGCCGGTCGTGATCAGACGTGATGGGGCCCCAAGCTGCCGGGTACCGATATGCCATATCTGTTGACCCGGATGGGAACGATTTTACTATGGACGTCGTCGTTGCTGGTGACTCCTGCAGAGGGCAGGATGGTAGGTACGGAGGCAGGAGAAAAGAAGTTAGTAATTAGGCCGTGGGGTGGGTATGATGGGCCCCTTCTTTGTTGTCTGCCCTGTAACAGCTCCTCATGCTGTGAGCTGCTGCTGCTGCTTGTCCTGCCTCTGCTTGATCTCTTTCTCTCTCACACATGGGAGGAAATGAGGCGAGCTTAAGCCCAGGTGTTGTGGTTTACAGAGGCTGGCCAGGCAAAAGTATACTAATAATATTATTAATAGTTAGTCATGAGAATGTGGTGGCCACCCCACCTGTGTTCGTGAGTGGAGGAGACCTACCCGCCAAATTTAAGCATATAATAAGCGGAGGAAAAGAAACCAACAGGGAGTCTTAGTAAGGGCGACTGAACCGTGGAAGAGCCCAGCGCATAACCTCGTGTCTAACCGGCACGAGGGGTGTTGCGTTTCGGAGGGTCCAGCACGCCCCGTGGCCATACCGCCTAAGTTAGTAGCATTGAATGCTGCCCACTGCCCATGGAGGGTGTCAGGCCCGTTGTGGCGGCGCCCGCGAGGGTAAAGTATGGGCACGGTCGGAAGGGCCTGTCCGTAGAGTCGGGTTGCTGTTAGTGCAGCCCAAAGCAGGTGGTAAACTCCATCTAAGGCCTAAATTATGGACCACGAGACCGATAGGCGAACAAGTACCGTGAGGAAAGTGAAAAAGAACTTTTGAAGAGAGAGTTCAGAGTACGTGAAACCGCTTAGAGCCAAACGGATGGAACCTGAAGGTCGAACCGAGGGATTCAGGCGGCCTGACCTCGGCTGGGTGCGGGCTCCTGTCTGTCCGCCGATTCAGGTATGGAAGCAGCGACCCACGAGTGATTGGGCGTGCCTGACCCACGCTGGCGTCGGCCTGGCGATATTCCCTCGTTGTAGGGCGCCGCGACGGTGCAGGAGACGTCGAAGGCCGGGGACGGAACTGGTAGCCTTGTGTTCTTCTTCATTCTCCTTTTTCCTTCCTTCCGCTTGCCTACCGGCAGCGGCGGGTGAGGAGAAATACACGGGAGGAGGAGGGTAGAGGTGGGCGAAACCGCGGTGATCCTGGCGGTACCTGCGGACGGTCGAAAGACGAGCCAGCCCGTGCAAGCGGGGCTGTCTTCGCGGCTGTGCCAAGAGATCGGTTGTAACCATCCGACCCGTCTTGATACACGGGCAAGGAGTCAATACATGTGTGCGGAGTCAGTGGTGCGCACTAAACCCATATGGCGCGTAATGAAAGTGACAGGCCTGGCGTGTTGCACCTTTCAGTGGTGCATGGGCTGGAGCGGGGCCGATTCCCCCGCGGGTGCTGATCTGCTGCCTCCACCCTATACCAACGGCCCCAAGAACGGGTAAGCACTGGTCGAGTTTTCCCTGTGCCCCTGTCGACAAGGTGGTGGGCTTAAGGAGGGGTGCTGGCTGCAGGGGAGGAATGCGTGGCGTGAAAATTCCTCCAGCTGCTCTCCGAACGGTTTGAATCTAAACCGCCCGCCGGCTTGGCACGGGGGTGCTCTTCACCGAGGGTCCCGTGTGGCCGGCACAATTACTTTGAAAAAATTATGAGTGCTCTGTGCAGCTAAGCGAAGGCCTGAATGGTGTTGTGCATGGTATAATGGAATAGGACTAGGTTCTTTTTGGTGGTTTTCGGAGCCTGAGGTATTGGACTTATGGGGACAAGCGGGGGCATTCGTATTGCGACGCCCTAGAGGTGAAAAATTCTTGGACCGTCGCATGAGATACTACTGCCGAAAGCATTTTGCCAATGGATGTTTTTCATTAATCAAGAAGAAAGTTAGAGTTCGAAGGCGATCAGATACCGCCCTTTGTTCTAATCCATATTAACGATGCCCAACTTAGCGATTCCGCCTACAACGGCGTTAATCTTTTGTCAGAACCCACGGAGGCAGCTTCGGGAAACCAATGTTTTGGGTTCCGGGGAGTATGGTTGATCAAAGCTGAAACTTAAAGGAATGACGGAAGGGACACCTAAGGAGTGGAGGCCTGCGGCACTTAATTTGACTCAACACGGGAATACCTCACCAGGCCCAGTCACTGGAAAGGGACTGACAGATTGAGGCCTCCTTTCTCGATTTCGGTGGGTGGTGGTGCATGGCGTTCTTATGTTGGTGGAGAGGGATTGGTTGCTGGGAGTTAATTCGAAACGACGGTGACTCTAGCCTAATTAACTAGTCGGAGGATCTCGTGTAATTGGGGTCCAGTTCGCATACTTCTTCTTAAGGGAGATTTAAGTGCAAGTCTAGCCGCCACGAGATTGTGCAATAACTGGTCTGTGATGCACATTAGATGTTTCTGGGGCCGCACGCGCCGCTACACTGATGGGGATCAGGCGTTTTTCCTCCTTCTCCGAGAGGAGCGGGTTATAACCCGTTCAAACCCTTCATGTTATAGGGTTTGGGGTTTGCTATGTGTTCCCATCAACGACGGAATTCCCAGTATAGTGCGGTCATCTGATTGCGCTGGCTGTCGACGTCCCTGCCCTTTGTGTACTCCACACGCCCGTCGCTACTTCCGATTGATATATATTTTGTGAGGCCTTCGGTCTGGCGCTCTTGGACGTTCATATCCCTGCGTGGCCGACTCGCTCGGTCCATCGGGTTCTCCTCGCCTCGAACGACGGAAGATGTCCATTATTGTTCATTTTAGAGGATAGTATAAGTCGTATACAAGTTTCGTAGGTGAACCTGCGGAATGGATCATTTATATTAATAGAGCGGAATCGTTGATTGATATAAGGCAACGAGGGTTCCATCTTCATAATCTTCTTCGTCCTAACACACCCCCTCAGGGGGTCCATGCTATAACTATAACAAACAAACTCTCTTTATTCCATTAATTACGTCCTTCCTCATAGGAGGGACAGAGACACAATTTGAACACATACTCTTAACGGGGGATCACTCGGGCGTGGGTCGATGAAGATCGCAGCTAACTGGTGTCGTATGTGAATTGCTAAGGTACCAGATACATCGTCTAGCGCGATAACGCATACATTGCGGCGGCGGCTCGCAAAAGACAAGATGCCGTCACTACTGCACGAGGGTCTGAACCATCAAAAATCATGATTAATCAATCAATCGTCCCATCGGGTCGCTTGCGTTCCCGCTCGGGAAAATCTACGGCATAGCCATTCCTCCTCCTGCTATTCTCCTCTGCTCCGTTGTAGGTAGGCAGGCATGGCAGGCAGGCAGGCAGGCAAGTGGTCGGGGTTTCCATAATAAACAAGTTGTGGCACCTGCTGCCCCGTCGTCATGCTTGGCAGAGAAGCCGACGTGAATCAGACCGTGAGCAAGCTTGCCGGGACCGATATGCCAAGACGTTGACACCGATGGGAACGATATTCTATTGGACGTCGTTGCTGGTGACTTTCAGCAGAATGGGCAGGCAGGGAGGTACGGAGGCAGGAGAAAAAGAGTAGTAATTAGGCCGTGGGGAGGGTTATGATGGCTTGTCTTGCCCCTGTAACATCCCTCCTCATGCTGCTGCTGGCTGCTGCTGCGGCTGCTCCTGCCTCTGCTTGCTCTCTTCTCTCTCTCACATGGGAGGAAGGAAGAGGCGAGCTTAAGCCCTGGTGTGGGTAAACAGAGGCTGGACTGGCAAATGTATACTAATAATAATAATAACTAGTAGTTATTGTGGGAATGTGGTGGCCACCCCAACCTGTGACCTCGTGAGTGGAGAGACCTACCCGCCAAATTTAAGCATTTTAATAAGGGAGGAAAAGAATTCCAACAGGGATTCCCTTAGGTAAGGGCGTACTGAACCGGGAAGAGAGCCCAGCGCTCATAACTCGTGTCCTAACCCGGCACGAGGGGTGTTGCGTTTCGGAGGGTCCAGCACGGCCGTGCCATACCGCCTTAGTTAGAGCATGATGCAAGCCCACTGCCCATGGAGGGTTGTCAGGCCGTGTGGCGGCGCCCTGCGAGGGTAAGATGGCTCGGGTCGGAAAAAGGGCCCTCTCCGTAGAGTCGGGTTGCTTGATTGTGCAGCCCAAAGCAGGTGGTAAACTCCATCTAAGGCCTACTAAATATGACCTCGAGACCGATAGCGAAACAAGTACCGTGAGGGATAAGTGGAAAAGAACTTTGTAAGAGAGAGTCCTAGAGTAGTGTAACCGTTAAGATGCCTTACGGATGGATCCTTAAGGTCGAACCGGTAGGATTTAGGCGGCCGCCTCGGCTGGTCGGGGTCTCTTCTGTCTGTCCGCCGATTTCAGTCAGGTAAGCAGCGACCCTCGAATGCTTGGGCGTGCCTGCACAAACGATGGCCGGTTTCGGCCGGCGATATTCCTCGTTGTAGGGCGCCGGACCCGTTGCTGGGGGACGACGAAGGCCCTGGACGGATGGTAGCTTGAGTCTTCTTCCTTCTCATTTTTCCTTCTTCCGCCTTGCCTACCCGGCCAGCGGCGGGGAGGGAGAAGACACTGGTGGTGGAGGAGTTGGAGATTGGCGAAACCGCCGGGGATCCGGAGGTCCTGCGCGTCGCAAAGTGCGTGCCAGCCCGTGACAAGCGGGGGCTGTCTCTCGCGGCGTGCTAAGAGTAGCGGTGAATCCATCCGACCGTCTTGAAAACTCGGACCAAGGTGTCTACATCGTTGTGTGCGAGTCAGTGGGCGCACTTTATCCAAAGGCCGTATATGAATGTGATCAGGCCTGGGTGGGACCACCTTTCAGTGGGCCATGGGCTGGAGGCCGGGGGCCGATCCCTCGCCGACCGGTGCTGAATTGCTGGCCTCCACCACTTCCATCCGGCCCCAAGGTGTCGGGTAAGACTGGTCGAGTTTTCCCTTTGCCCCTGTCGACAAGGTGGTGCGGCTTAAGGAGGGTGCTGGCTGCAGGGAAGGCGATGGCGTTGAAATATCCTCCAGCCTGCATTGTATGTTTGTTGTGCAGGAAGGGAAGGGGCGCAAGGACACGGGACTTGCTGTGATGTCGCCCTCGTCTCCGCCGTCGCCGTTTGTCGTCGCGAGACGTGCGTGCGAGTGTGTGTGTGGCGGCAGCCCAGGGAGCTGATAATACAAGAGCAGACATGTTGGGACCCGTAAGATGGTGAATATGCCTGGACAGGATGTAGCCAGGGAAACTCTGGTGGAGGTCCGTAAGCGATTTTCTGACGTGAATTCGATCGTTGGCTGTGCATAGGGGGCGAAAGACTATTCGTTTTTCATCTAGTAGCTGGTTCCCCTCTGAAGTTTCCATCAGGGTTAGCTGGAAATCTCAGGGATTAAGTTCATCCGGTTTATAAAGCGAATGATTAGAGGTGTTGGGGAGAAACGTCCTCTACCTATTCTCAAACTTTATTTGGGTGAGATGCCGAGCTTGCTTGAAGAAATAATTGATAGCTCTGGCAACTAATATGGAGGGTACCTAGTGGGCCATTGTTGGTAAGCAGTTTGGCGCTGTGGGGATGAACCTAACGTCGAGTTATAAGGGCCTAAACGAATGCGCATTCGGATCCCACCGATATGGCGTTGGTTGCTATAGACAGCAGGGGGACGGTGGCCATGGAAGTTGGAATCCGCTTAGGAGTGTGTAACAACTACTTGCCGAAGCACTAGCCCTTAAAATGGCATGGCGCTTCAAGCATTCTCCCGATACTCGACCAGCCGGGGCTCTAGCGCCACGCTCTGTCTCAGATGGCAGGGAAGGTCTCGCGAAGCCCCGTGCGAGGAAGTGGGTCGCGGTGGTGAGCGTTTGAAGGGTTTTCGGCGTGGGCCGGCCTGGAGCCGCCCCGGTGCAGATCTTGGTAGGTAGTAGCCAATATTACTCGAGAGAGGAGCCCTTTGAAGGCCGCGATGCGGAGCAGGGTTCCATGTGAACAATCAGTTGGCATGGGTTAGTTCGCTCCTAAGCCAAGGCTAAAGGGCCTGATCCCACGCCAGATGGCCAAAGACTTGAAGGCTGGCAGCAGCGGGCAGCAGCAGCAGCAACAGCAGCAGATCGGTGATCGTTTGTTGTTGTGCTCGCCGCAGCTGCAGATTGATGAAGAAGAAGCATTTCGGCGAAAGGCATTAGAAATGTTTATTAAATGCCTCCTCGCTACAGGCTTGCAAGGCCGCCAGTGCTTCGGGTTCAGTGGGAAAGGGAATTCGGGTCTTATTCCGTAACTGGGATCGGATACCTGGCAGGGTGTGCTGGCTGCTTTAAATCAGCCAGCCAGCCGCCTGCCAGTATGGAGGATCCCGGAAACGGGAACTGCTCCGACCACGGCAGGGTGGTACGGGGATATAGAGTTTCTTTTCTGTTGTTTATGGCGCACGTGACCTCTAGCATCCGCTTGCTGTGAGAGAAGGGTGTGGTTACTCGGTGTGCCGTGAGCGCCGCGGTTTTTCGGCGTCCCGAGCGCCACCGCCGTCCGTGAAATTCGCGAGGGCTGGTCCATACTTCCGCTGAGTCGGGACCACTGTTGGCTGCTTGCTCAGTGCCCGCTAATGGCCCCTATTTCGGTCTGTGCGTTTTACCCAATCGCAGCTGGTCCTCCAATGTTAAGGCTGCTCTGGGACGAGTAGAAGGTAGGTATAGGGAAGTCGGCATAGTTAGTTCCGTAACTCGGGTTTTGGTTTGGATTGTGGGTCGGGCCAGTTCGGGGCCTTGCAGGAAAGCGGGCCTGGGCTCGGGCGCAGGGACTGGGCGAGGCGAGGATCATCAGGCAGTCTTCAGTCAGTCAGTTTGTCAGTCAGCCCAGTTCAAGAGGTGTGTGTCCACAACAGACTTCGCTGCCCTGCTTGCTGTGCTGCTGCGGCTGCCTCCCGAACGAGCTCGGACCGGCGTTGTCTCCGTGTCCCTTCCGTGGGAATGCGCTAGGCTGCGTGGGGCGTGTGTTGGTCCTGGGGGGGTGAGGGCGCGGAGAGTGATGGGCGATGGCAACGGGCGACATAAAGCCGCCAGCAAGGGCCTGTCTAACATACCTCTGAGCCTCCTCCTGCTTCCTGGCTCATTGAAAGATAAGCCCCACCTCGGCTGGCGCCCAAACGATCACTCAGAACTGGCACGGACAAGGGGAATCCCGACTGTCTAATTTAAAACAATGCATCGCGTAAGGTCACTGATGGATTGTGACGCGGAATTGTGATTTCTGCCGTGCTCTGGATTGGCATAGTGAAGCGTTTCAACAAAGCGCGGGTAATCGGCGGGGAGTAACTGTGTACTCTCTTTAGGTGCCATATTGCCCCTCGTCATCTAATTAGTGAGCGCACATGAATGGATTACGAGATTCCACTGTCCCTTTTACTATTAGCGAAACCCACAGGCAGGGGGAACGGGCCTGCACCATAAACCAGCGGGATAAGAAGTCCCTGTTGAGCTGACTCTAGTTGTGTTTGGTAGAGGACATCAGAGGTGTTGCCTAGTGGGTGGTGGCTCTGCCTAGCGTAGGGCGGGCCGTACAATGAAATACCACTACGCAGATCGTTTCTTTACTTACTCGGTGGACGGATTCGGAGTCTTCCCTTGCAGGGAGTGCCTCCTCTTTCTAGCACCAAAGCGGGCGAAAGGGCGGACGGTTGGTAGGATCGGACGGATGGACGGGACGGCTGGATGACCGCGGGAGTTTCTTCTTTGGCTAGTACTCCACCCTCATCCTTACTCGCTCCACTTCCAAGCCCGGGCGTTCGCGCCCGCCGCAGTTTCCGCTCCGAGGACATAATCTGGTGGGGTAGTTTGACTGGGCCGGTTACATCTTGTCATAATGATAACGACCAGGTGTCCTAAGGCAGCTCTGCGTGGGACAGAAACCTCGCGTAGAGCAAAAGAGCAAATGCTGGCTTGATCCGGATTCTCAGTACGAATTCGGACTGCGTAAGCATGGTCTATCGATCCTTTGTCTTTACAAGAGTTTTATGCATGAGGTGTCAGAAAGTTACCTCAGGGATACTGGCTTGGGGCGGGCCAAGCGTTCATAGCGACGTTTCGCTTTTTGATCCGTCGATGTCGGCTCTTCCTATTCATTGTGAAGCTGATATTCACCATGCGTTGGATTGTTCTCCACCAATAGGGAACGTGTGCTGGGTTTAGACCGTCGTGAGACAGGTTGTTTACCTACTGTTATATATGTGGTGGTCGTTGCGACAGCTGGCCGCTTCTGTACGAGAGGAACGGCTGGTCCGGTCCATTGGTTCGCTCGTGGTGCGAGCGGCCAGTGGAGCGAGGCTACGTCCGTGGGATTATGGCCTGAAAGCCTTAGGCAGCATCCCGGCTGGAGGATGCAACGATATTGACGTTCGGTCTGCGTTGGACGGTCACACTTGAGACGTGCGGTGCGCTCTGTCGGCTCGCAGAAGGACCCAAGCAAGGTTAGCCCGGGGGAGCTGCGGACTGATGGAATTTAGTGCCGGCTCTTCCCTTCCATTATACAGACTCCGAATGCCGTTGTGCGTACCGAATCGCTTGTAGACCGACTTGCGTACCGGTCAGGGCGTTGTAGGTGGCCTGAGCTGCATCCTCACTGCGATCCACGTTAGACTTCTCCTCAAAAAGGCTGGAGATTTCAGTCTCTGCTTGTACACGATCTTTGCGAACTGGCCAAGTAAGTGATCTCGGGTGAGACGGAAAACAGGAATAATGAGAAGCTCAGCTCAAGTGCAACCATGTCCCAACAGTCTCCTCGTCAGCGTTGTATCCAACACAGTTGGGTTAGCTTGAAGAGGCAGCAGCCAGTCAGCAGCAGCAAGCAGCAGCAGCAGCGCATCAGATGCATTGCTACGTTGCTCTTCTGTCCGCCGTTTCCATTCTGACCGTGAATTTTAAGCAAGCTAACTCTCTAAAACATCTATAATATGAGCCATCAAACCCTCGACATCGGTTCTCTAGCTTAAAGGGGCACAAGCAGCAGGAATACAGATAAGCAATGCATGATGCTCTGGCTCCCGGCAATCATCATCATCATCATCAATCACACACCACCTGAGCTAGCTAGCTAGCTTGCTAGCCAGCCATTCCAGGTGGCTACTGCTATATCCAGACTTGTTCCGCGAAAGTTTCGGCGTCTGCCCGACCCCGAGAGAGTTGATGATGCCGCGGCCGGAACTTACCCGAGGTAAAAGTACTGAGCCGGGCCTTGAGAAGGGGGATTGCGCCAAGAGGTTAATTGGGTGTTTTTTCGCCCTGGACGAATTCTGGGCCTCGGCATTGTACCGGAGATGTTCCGTTCAGTTGCGTACGGACGTAGAGAAGTATGATTTGCCTCCCCGTTTTCATCGGGATATAGAGGTTGAGGTGGAAGGTGCGCTGTCAAGTTTGTGTAACCATGTCGCACAGGCTCCTCCTGCGTTTTGCTCCAACATGTTTGGATAAGCTACATCTAAAAAAAAAAAAACGACTGAGACTCCGAAATTTTTTCGACGAGGGATTGCCCGTTTTTGTAAAGACACACTGCGTTGATGTGTGTCCCGGAGACATTTAACCTTTTTCTCACGATCTGTATATATTATAGGGGAGACGGTGGTGCTTGCCCGCTCATCCATGAGGTGGAAGAAAAAAAAGCTGGGTTAACACGTGATTGCTCGCCCTTGAGTGTACTGGCGTAAGCTGGTTGCTTAGCTGATCTCCATCGGCCCCATCTGCTCTGGCGGAGGCATTCTGGGCCTCCGGCATGTCCGGAGATGTTCCGTTAGGTGGGGGGGGTTGCGTACGGAGTGTAGATAGATGAAATTGCGTCCCCCGTTTCAACGGGAAAAAGCAGGTTGAGGTGAAAGGAGCGCATATCAAGTGAGAAATGTCGCAACAGGCTCCTCTGCGTTTTGCTCCAATCTGTTGGGAAGTATACTTTCACAATTATAAAATAAATAACGACCTGAGAACTCCGAAATTTTTTTCGTACAGGGTGTGCACGTTGAAAAAATGACACCACTGCGTTGAATGGTGTCCCGGAGACCTTATACACCATTTCTCACGTTCTGGATTTTTATAGGGAGAACGGTGGTTTGTTGGCTTGCCGCTCCTCATATTGGTGGTAGTAAAATAAAGCTGGGTTAACACGGTGATGCTGCCTTGAGTTGTAGCAGGTTGCCTTTGACTGTCTTCACATCGGCCCATCTGCTTGGGTCTCCGGCCTCAGCAGCATCAGGAAAGCAATGCATGAGGCTTGCGCTTGCTATTTTCGTTTCTGAAGTGTAAGTTCACTACAGCAATCTCTCTAAAACCATCTATTATAAGGAGCAACAAAACGACATTCGGTTCTTGGCTTAATGAGGCTGCAGCTGGACTCAGAAGCAATGCACGATGTCCTCTGCTGTCCGCCGTTTCATTCTGACGTGTAGTTCGAACGCAGAATCACTCTCTATAACCATTTTTATTTGAGCAACTACCGACATCGGTTTCTTTGCTTGAAGAGGTCAGCAGCAGGATCAGATGCAATCCGGATGCTCATCTGCTGTCCTGCTCGTTTCTATTCTGTTGTGATGTGTACGAGCTAACTCTTACTAAACCATCTATTATCAGGAGGCAACTAAACCGATACTTCGGTTCTTCTAGCTTCAAGTGTCAGAGCAGGTTCAGAAGCAATATGATGCTCTTCTGCTGTCCGCCGTTTCCTTTTCTGACGTGTATGTTCACGCAGCTAATCTCTTAAAAACCATCATTATAAAGGAGCAACAAACCGACATCGGTTCTCTAGTTAAAGAGGCAGAAGTAGGATCCAGAATCTATTGCACGAGGCTCTCTGCTGTCCGCACGTTCCATTCTGACGTGAAGTTCAGAGCTAAACTCTATAACCATCAATTATAAGGAGCAACAAACCGTTTCGGTTCTCTTGCTTTATCTTAAAGTAGGAAGCTGCAGATCTCATGAAGCAATGCATGATGCTCCTCTGCTGTCTGCCCGTTTCCTAGTCTGGACGTTAAGTTCTTGCTGCTAACTCTCTATAACCATCTATTATAAGGATGCTACAAACTGGACTCGTTTCTCTGCTTTAAAGAGGCAAGCAGCAGGTTCTGAAGCAATAAGCTTGGTTGGATCTGCTGCCGGCTATCATTCATCTCATCTCCACACCAGCAGCTTTGCTTGCAGCTAGCTAGCTAGGCTAGTAAGCCAGCCAGCCATGCCGTCAGCAGCCAGCCAGCATCCAGACTTGTTCCGGAATGTTTCCGGCAGCCGTCCCCGGAGGAGATTGATGATTCCCGCCGGCCGGAGATATCCGAGGTAAAAGTATGTAGCCGGGCCTTGTCTGAGACGGGGGATATGCGCCCCAATAGGGGTATTGGGTGTTTCCGGCGGCCGGCATCTGGGCCTCCGGCTTGTGCCGGGTGATGTTCCGTTCAGTTGCCGTGCGGACGTGGAGAGATGGAATTGCGTCCCCCGTTTCAACGGGAAAAGCAGGTTGAGGTGTAAGGTGCGCCATCTCAAGGTGAAGCCATGTCGCAACAGTCTCCTATGCGTTTTGCTCCAAACAGTTTGGAAGCTACATTCAAAATAAAAAAAAAAACGACTGAGACTCCGAAAATTTTCGACGAAGGATTGCCCGTTGTAAAAGACAACACTGCGATGCATGGGGGTACCGGGAGACTTATTTACACCATTTTCTCACGATCTGTTTATATATTAGGGAGTCGGTGTGGTGCTTGCGCTCTCCAAGAGGTGGAAGAAATAAAGCTGGGTTAACGGTGATTGCTCGCCATTGAGTGTAGCAGGTTGCCTTAGAGTCTTCCATCAGGCCCCATTGCAGGGTCTCTGGCCGCAGCAGCTCAAGTAAGCTTTGCATGAGGCTCTGACTCTCTGCTATTTCCAGTTGAAGTGGATGTGCACACTGCTAACGTCTCTGATTCCATTATTATATTGGAGCAACTTACCGACATTCGGTTCTCTGGCTTAATGAGGCAGCTGCGGTTCAGAAGCATTGCACGTGGCTCTCTGCTGTCCGCCGTTTCCATTCAGGACGTGAAGTTCCGCATGCTAACACTCTAAACCTTCTATTATAAGGGAGCTGCAACAATATAACCGACTCGGTTCTCTGCTTGTAAGAGACAGCTGCAGGTTAAGACAGCTAATCCCAACGATGCGCCTCTTGTGTCCGCGTTTCCATTCTGATGTGAGTTTACGCAGCGAATTCTCTCTAAACCATCTATTTTGGAGCAACTACGACTTCGGTTCTCTAGCTTCAAGGTCAGCAGCAGGATCAGAAGCTAATGCAAGATGCCTCTTTGCTGGCCGCCGTTTACCATTCTGTGTGAAGTTACGCAAGCTAACTCTCTAAAACCATCTATTACAGAGGGCAACATTCCGACAATCGGTTCTTAGCTTAAAGAGTCAGCAGCAGGATCGATGCATATGCATGATGGCTCCTCTGCTGTCTGCCGTTTCCATCCGTGTGAAAGTCCACGCTGTAAACTCTCTATACCATCTATTAAGGAGCAACAAACCGAACATCGGTTCTCTAGCTTTAAGAGGCAGCAGCAGATCATAAGAAACGCTTGATGTCCTCTGCTGTTCCGCCGTTTCCTTCTGACGTGACTTTCCCGCAAAGAACGTCTGTGATTTATCTAGTAGGAGCATCAAACCGGGACATCGGTTCTTAGCTTAAGAGGCAGCAGCGGATCAGAAAGTAATGCATGATGCTCTGCCGTGTCCATCCTGGATTGACTTTCACGCCATCTAAATCTACTAAAACCATCTATTATGGAGCATAACAAAACGACATTCTGTTCTCTTGCTCATAGGAGGCAGCGCAGGATCAGAAGCCATAGGCATGATGCTCTCTGGCTGCCGTTTCATCCTGACGGGACTTTCACGCAAGCTTAATCTCTGAACCATCTATTAGGAGCAAGGAAAACCGACATAGGTTCTCTAGTTATTGAGGCAGCAGCAGGTTTCAGTAGCAACGCTTGATGCATTGCCAAAGCTCCAGCCCGTTGACTTTGATGGCGATGGCGCCTAAGAGACGTTGGGGTGTTTTTCGGCACGTTATGCTGCCGGCAGAGTGCTTATGTCCAAAAAACGATGAGTTTCCGAAAATTTTCGACGAGGACATGCCCGTTGAATAAAGTGACACTGCGATGTGGGTCCGGAGACATATACATCCATTGTCTCACGATCTATATATATAGGGAGAACGGGGTTGCTTGCCTCTCCTTGCTCGAGGGGGGGAAGGTAAAAAAAGCTAGGTTAACGGGATTGCTCGCTCGCGAGTGTTGCAGGTGGCCTTTGCTGTGTCCAAGCGCCCATCTGGCTGGGCTCCGGCCTCCTCTGTGGCCGTCTCTGTACGTAGTGCGGTAATGTCTGGGCCGGCGCAGGGAATGTCGTTTAGCTGCCCCAATGTCTCTGCTTGCTTTCTTCTGCCGCCGTTGCCGACCTGCCTTTGATGCTGGCTTCCTTCTTTAGTTTCAAAGTGTCATTTCTGTACCGTGCGTAGCACGTCTCCAGCGTGCCCATGACAGCAAGCTGCATCGAGTTGTGTCACGTCACTCGGATCGGTCTGAGAATGGGAATTGAAGCCGGTAGATCAATCCGCGCATCGGTTTGTTAGCCGAAAGAGGCTGCATCAGATAAGCAATTGCCATGAGCGGTCCTGCCGGCAATCATCATCAGCTGCTGCAGCTAGCTATGCTGCCAGCCAACCCATGCAGGAGGCCTACTGCTTCAGCAAGACTGGGGCGACGGTTTGATAGCTTCCTAAGGCCTCACGTCTCCAACAGGAAGCTCTAGGATCACTCCTGCAGCTGCCATAACTGTGACCTCTGGCCATTATGGGAGATAGCTGGAAAAACAGCAGGTGTTAGCTTCCTATCTTATATTTAATTTTCTGTTGATCCTGCCTCAGTAGTCATATGCTGGTCTCAAAGTACTAAGCCATGACTGGTGCAATAGTTCATGCGAATCCGCGATACCGCAAAATGCTCATTAAACCAGCTTGTTTCATGGGATCTGTATACCCATTACTTGGATATCTGTGGTATTTCTTGAGGATTCATGCATTACGGTCTCTTGAACCGCATGGGAAGATGTGTGCTTTTATTTGTTTTTTTTAAAAACGGTCGGGCCTCGGTCCGTTAACCCGTGTTAGAATCTGGATTAACTTTTTGCTGAGCGCATCGGTCTCTGCAACTGGCGCTGTGTCTTTTCAAGTGTCTTACATTTATTCAGCTTCGATGTTCGGTTATGCGCCTACGTTGGTGGTATCGGGTAACGGGGAGGAATCAGGGTTCGATTCCGGAGAGGGAGCCTGGAAATCGGCTACCACATCTAAGGTAGGCAGCTGGCACCGCAATATTATCCCACTCCCGCGGCACGGGGAGGTAGTGACGAAAAATAACGATGTGAGTACTATCGAGGCCTCGAATCGGATTGAGTACACTTTAAATCCACTGTAACGAGGATCTAGTGGATGGGCAAGGTCTGTGTGCCTGCAGCCGCGGTAATTCAGCTCCAATTAGCGTATATTTAGTGTTGTTGCGGTTAAAAGTCGTAGATGAGGCTTCGTTCTGGGACTGACGTTCACACCGCCGATGGTTGCTTACTGTCACGCTCGAAACGTTTGAAACTAAAGCCGCCCGCCGGCTTGCACGGGGCTGCTCTTCACCGGAGTGATCCCGAGTGGCCGGCACAATTACTTTGAAAAATTTAGAGTGCGCAGGAGCCAGGCTAAGCGAAGGGCATGATGGTTGTTTGATGCATGGAATTAAGGAATAGGAACCTCGGTTCTTTGTTGTTGGTTTTCGGAGCCTGAGGTATTTGACTAAAAAATAATGGGGACAAGCGGGGGGCATCGTATTGCGGCGCTAGAGGTGATATTCTTGGACCGTTCGCAAGACGAACTTACTGCGAAAGCATTTGCCAAGGATGTTTTCATTAATTCAAGAACGAAAGTTAGAGGTGCGAAGGCGTTCAGTACGCCCTGTTCTAAACCATAAAAACGATGCCAACTAGCGATCCGCCGGGTTAAGCCCATGACCCGGCGGGCAGCTTCCGGGGAAAACCAAAGTTTTTGGGTTCGGGGGGAAAGTATGGTTGCCAAGCTGAAAACTTAAAGGAATTGACGGAAGGGCACCACAGGGGAGTGGAGCCTGCGGCTTAATTTGACTCAACACGGGAAACCTCACCAGGCACCAGGACACTGGGAAGGACTGACAGATTGTGAGCTCTTTCTCGATTCGGTGGGTGGTGGTGCATGGCCGTTCTTTGTTGGTGGAGTGATTTGTCTGGTTACTTCCGATACGAACGAGACCTAGCCTATTAACTAGTCGTCGGATCTGAGTATTTGGTGTACCAGTTCGCAACTTCTTCTTAGAGGGAATAGTGGCAAGTCTAGCCGTCACGAGATGAGCAATAACAGGTCTGTGATGCCCTTAGTTGTTCTGGGCCGCTACGCGCGCTTCACTGAAGGGTTCTGCGTGTTCTCCCTTCTCCGTGTGGTGCGGGTGGTAACCCGTTCAAACCCCTTCTGTTAGGGATTGGGGCTTGCAAGTTTTTCCATCAACGTAGGATATTCCAGTTAGTGCAGGTCATCAGCTTGCGATGACTACGTTCCCTGCCTTAGAACACCGCCCGTCCGCTACTACCGATTGAATGATTTAGTGAGGCCTTCGGACTGGCGCTCTGGACGTTCTTCCCTTGCGTTGCCGATCGCTCGGTGCTCTAACGGGTTCTCCCCCTCGAGCTGTCGGAAAGATTGTCCTAACTTGTGCATGTAGAGGAAGTATAAGTCGTACAAGGGTTTCCGTAGGTTGTACCTGGCGGTAGGATTTTTAATTAATGGCGGAATCGATGATGAAAAGGTTCGTGTTTCCTTTTTCCTCATCATCATCGTCCCTCACACACCCCACTGTGGGGTCTTGCATAAACAATTCAATACAAACTTTCCTTAATCTCTTTAATTACGTCCGTCTCTTAGGAGGGACAGAGACCAATTATTTGACACAACTCTTTACGGGGGATCACTCGGCTTCGTGGGTCGGTTGAAGATGCTGCTATCTGCGTGTCCGGTTATGTGAATGGCAAGGCTACCAGATACATCGAACTATCGAAAGACATTGGCGGCGGCGGCTCGCAATAAGACAGCTGCCGTCACTCCTGCACCGTGGGTTCTGGAAACCATCCAAAAATCCATGATTAATCAAATCAAATCGTCCATCGGGTCGCTTGCGTCCCGCTCTGGGAAATCACCGGCATAGCTCCATTTCATCCTCCTGCTATTCCTCCTCCTGCTCCGTGGTAGGTAGGCAGGAGGCACGGCAGGCAGGGGACAAGGGGCAGTGCGGGGTTCCTAATTTCCAGTGCCGCACCTGCGCCCCCCGTAGTATGCATGGCAGAGAGCCGGTCGTGATCAGACGTGATGGGGCCCCAAGCTGCCGGGTACCGATATGCCATATCTGTTGACCCGGATGGGAACGATTTTACTATGGACGTCGTCGTTGCTGGTGACTCCTGCAGAGGGCAGGATGGTAGGTACGGAGGCAGGAGAAAAGAAGTTAGTAATTAGGCCGTGGGGTGGGTATGATGGGCCCCTTCTTTGTTGTCTGCCCTGTAACAGCTCCTCATGCTGTGAGCTGCTGCTGCTGCTTGTCCTGCCTCTGCTTGATCTCTTTCTCTCTCACACATGGGAGGAAATGAGGCGAGCTTAAGCCCAGGTGTTGTGGTTTACAGAGGCTGGCCAGGCAAAAGTATACTAATAATATTATTAATAGTTAGTCATGAGAATGTGGTGGCCACCCCACCTGTGTTCGTGAGTGGAGGAGACCTACCCGCCAAATTTAAGCATATAATAAGCGGAGGAAAAGAAACCAACAGGGAGTCTTAGTAAGGGCGACTGAACCGTGGAAGAGCCCAGCGCATAACCTCGTGTCTAACCGGCACGAGGGGTGTTGCGTTTCGGAGGGTCCAGCACGCCCCGTGGCCATACCGCCTAAGTTAGTAGCATTGAATGCTGCCCACTGCCCATGGAGGGTGTCAGGCCCGTTGTGGCGGCGCCCGCGAGGGTAAAGTATGGGCACGGTCGGAAGGGCCTGTCCGTAGAGTCGGGTTGCTGTTAGTGCAGCCCAAAGCAGGTGGTAAACTCCATCTAAGGCCTAAATTATGGACCACGAGACCGATAGGCGAACAAGTACCGTGAGGAAAGTGAAAAAGAACTTTTGAAGAGAGAGTTCAGAGTACGTGAAACCGCTTAGAGCCAAACGGATGGAACCTGAAGGTCGAACCGAGGGATTCAGGCGGCCTGACCTCGGCTGGGTGCGGGCTCCTGTCTGTCCGCCGATTCAGGTATGGAAGCAGCGACCCACGAGTGATTGGGCGTGCCTGACCCACGCTGGCGTCGGCCTGGCGATATTCCCTCGTTGTAGGGCGCCGCGACGGTGCAGGAGACGTCGAAGGCCGGGGACGGAACTGGTAGCCTTGTGTTCTTCTTCATTCTCCTTTTTCCTTCCTTCCGCTTGCCTACCGGCAGCGGCGGGTGAGGAGAAATACACGGGAGGAGGAGGGTAGAGGTGGGCGAAACCGCGGTGATCCTGGCGGTACCTGCGGACGGTCGAAAGACGAGCCAGCCCGTGCAAGCGGGGCTGTCTTCGCGGCTGTGCCAAGAGATCGGTTGTAACCATCCGACCCGTCTTGATACACGGGCAAGGAGTCAATACATGTGTGCGGAGTCAGTGGTGCGCACTAAACCCATATGGCGCGTAATGAAAGTGACAGGCCTGGCGTGTTGCACCTTTCAGTGGTGCATGGGCTGGAGCGGGGCCGATTCCCCCGCGGGTGCTGATCTGCTGCCTCCACCCTATACCAACGGCCCCAAAAACGGGTAAGCACTGGTCGAGTTTTCCCTTTGCCCGTCGACAAGGTGGTGGGTTTTAAGGAGGGTGCTGGCTGCAGGGAAGCGTGGCGTGAAAATCCTCCACCCTGCTGATGTATGTTGGCAGGAAGGGAAGGGGCGCGGGCCCCCGGGGACTTGCTGTGTGCGCCCTGTCACCGCCGTCGCCGTGTCGTCGCGGACGTGCGTGCAGTGTGTGTGTGGCGGCAGGCAGGGGCAGCAAGTCCCAAAGGCAGAAGTTGGGACCAAAAGATGGTGAACATCCCTGGCCCGGGGATGAAGCCGGGAAACCTGGTGGAGGCCGTAGCGATTCTGACGGCAAACGATGCTGAGCTGGGCATGGGGGCAAAAGGGACTAATCAATCATCTAGTATGGTTCCCTCTGAAGTTCCCTCGGGGATAGCGGGAAATCCAGATTATTTATCGGTAAAGCGAATGATTAGGGGTGTTGGGGGACGAAACGTCCTCAACCTATTCTAAAATTTTAAAATGGGTGAATGCCGATTGTTGAAAAATAAGAACCCGGGGAATAATATGAGTACCTAGGGGGCCCATTTTTGGAAGCAGAAACGGGCGCTTGGGATGAACCAAAGTCGAGTTAAGGGCCTAAACGAATGCTTTTCGGATCCCACCAAAAGGGTTGGTTGCTATAGACAGCAGGACGGTGGCCATGGAAGTTGGAACCCGCTAAGGAGTGTGAACAACTCACCTCCCAAAAGCAACTACCCCTTAAAGGCTGGCGCTCAAGATTCTCCCCTACTCGACCGCCCGGGGGCCCAGCGGCCACGCTCTGTCTCGGGCGAGGAGGTCTCGAAGCCCCGGGGAGAAAAGGGGCGCGGGGGAGCGTTGAAGGTTTTGGCGTGGGGCCCGGCTGGAGCCCCCACCGGTGCAGTTTGGTGGTAGTAGCAAATACCGGAGAGGGCCCTTGAAAGGCCAAGCGGAGCAGGGTTCCTGTGAAAATCGTTGGACATGGGTTAGTCGCTCCTAAGCCCCAAGGGGTAAGGCTTCCCACGCCAGTGGCAAAGAATGAAGGCTGGCAGAGCTGCAGCAGCGCACAACAGCAGCAGAAACGGCTGGGTCCGTTTGTTTTTGCTGCTCTCCGCGCTGCAGATGAAAAAAAGAAGCATTCGGGGAAAGGCATAGAAAAAAGTTATTAAAGCCTCCTCGACAGGCTTGACAAGGCCGCCATTTCTTCGGGTCAGTGGCGAAAAGGGAAAACGGGACTTTTTCCGTAACCCCCCCCTCGGTACCAGGCAGGGAGGCTGGTGCTTTAAAACACCAGCCCGCCCCCCTGCCAGTTGGAGGATCCCGGAAACGGAAACCCGCTCGCGCCCCCGGGGGTGTCCGGGAAAGGGGTTTTTTTTTCTGTTTAAGGGCCGTGCCCTCAAAACCATCCCCTTGGGGGAGAGGGGGTTGGGAAAACGGTGCCGTTTGAGCGCCGCGGTTCTTTCGGCGCCCGAGCGCCCCCGCCGGTCCGTGAAAACGCGAGGGTGGTCCAAACTCCGGGGAGTCGGACCACTGTTGTCTTGTCAGTGCCCCTAATGGCCCCCCCATTTCGGGCCTGTGCGAAACCCCTTCCGCTCGGTCTCCAAGGGGAAGAGCCTCGGGCATAGTTAATGTAGGTAAGGGGAAATCGGGAATTTTTTCCTAACTTCGGGATAAGGATTGGCTCTGAGGGTCGGGGCCCGCGGGGCCCGTGCAGGGGGCGGGCCCGGGGCCGGGGGCGGACTGGGGGAGGGAAGGAAAACAGGCGTCTTCAGTCAGTCAGTTAGTCAGTCAGCCCTCAGGGTTGTGTCACAACAGCTTTGGCTCCTGCTGCTGCTGCTGCTGCGGCTGCTCCCCAACCCACTCGGGCGGCGTGTTCGTGTCCCCTTTCCCTGGAATGCGAGGCTGCGTGGGGTGTGTAGTCCTCGGGTGGGGGAGGGCGGGAGGTGTGGGGGATGGCAACGGCGACATAAAGCCGCCCGCAGCAGCTGTTAACAACCTCCTTAGCCTCCTCCGCTCTCCTGGGTCCTGAAAAAAAGCCCACCCCGGTGGCGCCCAACGATCAGCCGATGGCACGGACAAAGGGGGGAACCCACGTCTAATTTTAAAAAAAAAGCATCGCGAAGGTCACAGATGGATGTTACGCGATGTGATTTTGCCCGTGCTTGAATGTCAAAATGAAGCGATTTAACCAAACGCGGGGGGGAAAAGGCGGGAGTAACTATGACCTTTAAGGTAGCCCAAATGCCCCGTCATCTAATTGTGACGCGCTGAATGGTTAAAAATT
>NW_026488101.1:0-11314 GCF_026875155.1 Cherax quadricarinatus | reverse complement strand
AGGAAAAATGATTTATATATGAGAAAATTTGATTTTATGAGTTGGTCATGGAACGAATTAAACTCATAAGTCAGGGTACCACTGTACGTGGTATAAGGGCCTAGCGACATCATGAATACTACTACCATATAGAAAGCTCCTTGTTATGCAGAGCATTTTGGGCAAATTAGGTCACTGTCCCAGGATGCGACCCACACCAGTCGACTAACTCCCAGGTACTCATTTTACTGATGGGTGAACATAGACAACTGGTGTAAAGAAACATTCCCAGTGTTTCTACCGGTGCTGAGAATCGAACGCAGACCCTCGCCGTGTGAAGCGAGAGCTTTAGCCACCAGGCCACGGGGCATCATGGCCTTTGCAGGCAAAGAAATCCATACTAAATTTCTACTGTTATCTCTACATAAAATTCTGTACCATAAATTTTTTTTATCCACAGAGCCATGGAATTTACAGTAATCTTCATACGTGGAATCACAGAAAAACACCATAAGGGTGTGTTGTCAGATAGACTTGACCACATAGCTACAGAAGCATACAATCAAACTCTGAAACCTTACCACATGTGGCTTGTACAAAATTTATTCAAGGTAAATAAATATCTTATACACATACAATGAATACATTTATTTATTTATTTATTTATTTTATGTCTTTGCAAACAGTACATTGAGATTTTGTATTTACAATAGTGGGTTGCAATGCAAAGAGAGCCTCTATTATGCCTAGGCATTATGGGCCAACTTAACATTTTTGGCTTACAGTCTACTTAACACTAAGAATTATATCATAGTTGTACAGTAGGATAGTAATTATTTCATAGTTGTACAGGAGGATAGTTGTACAGTAGGATAGTAATCATTTCATACTTGTACAGTAGGATAGTAATTATTTCATAGTTGTACAGTAGTTATCAATTATAAATGAATCAAAATTTGTATAAGAAAAAGATATATTCATATATTCAAAAAAGCTTTTTGTGAAAACAATGATCAGTTAATATCCCTGTCAACAAGGATAAAAGGTTTCAAAGTGATTGTTGAAATTTTTGATGTGGGAGTACATAAGTGAGTAAGTGTGTACTGAGTAAATTTAGCATTTAGTCTAGGGTGATTAAGTGGCTTTTGAGAAGAGTCTTAAATTGATTTTCAGACTGGGTTACTTTAATATCTTCTGGTAATGAATTCCATATTTTGGGGCCCTTTATGTGCATAGAGTTTTTACACAGTGTGATATGGACACGAGGTATATCAAAAAGAGATCTCTGTCTTGTGTTGTGGTCATGTGTCCTGTTTAGGTTTGTGTATTTGCGTGTATTGTTCTGTGTATGTAGTATGCACATGAATAAGTATGGATGTTCTTAATGGTCAGCAGATTCAGACTTTTGAAAATTGGTGGAGTATGCTGGCGGGAGTAGGAATTTGTTATCATTCTTACTGCTGCCTTTTGCTGGGTTATTAGGGGTTTTAGGTGATTGGATGTTGTTGATCCCATGCACAAATTCCATATGTAAGATAAGGGTATATGTGAATGGTACAGTGCCATGAGAGCTGATTGTGGAATGTCGTACCTTATCTTTGATAGTATGCCTACAGTCTTGGAGATTTTCTTGGTGATTTGTTGTGTGTGTCCGGAACTTAAGGCTACTGTCAAGGTGGATACCTAGGAATTTCCCCTCTGTGAGTCTTGTGACTGATGATCCGTTTAGCGTTATGTTAATTGGATCATATGCAGCTTTTTTTCCCAAAAACTAAATGAAATAGGTTTTATCAGTGTTCAGGGTAAGTTTGTTAATCATCATCCAGGCAGATATTTTCTGTAATTCGGCATTGACTGTGTTTGCTAGTATGACTGTGTTTGGGTGGGAAAAGACATATGTAGTGTCATCTGTAAATAATATGAGTTTGAGTAGCTGTGATGCATTCGGTAGATCATTGATGTAGATGAGAAAGAGGAGTGGTCCAAGGACACTTCCTTGTGGGACTCCTACTGTGATTGGGTGGGTGGAAAAGTATGCATCATTTGCATACACATGTTGAGTTCTGTTACTAAGGTATGATTTTAGGTAGTCGAGGGAGTGGCCTCTGATACCATAGTGCGTTAATTTGGAGTACAGCAGTTCATGGTCGACTGTATCAAAAGCTTTACGTTAATCAATGAAAATGCCCAGCGGGACTTCTTTCTTTTCAAGTGCGGTATATATTAGTTCTAGCATGTGTATGATAGCATCATTTGTGCTTTTATTATTCCTGAATCCAAACTGGCAAAGGTTTAATATGTGTGAGACGAGGTAGGAATAGATCCGTCTATAAATTAATTTTTCAAAGATTTTAGAGAGCAGTGGTAAGTTAGATATTGGTCTATAGTTATTCAAGTCAGCTTGGACACCTCCTTTTGTGGATCGGAAGTGCCCCTCGTATTTTGAGGTTTGCGTTGGGAAGGTAGATGATTCAATGGATTTTTTAAAAGGGGCATTGCAATAATTGGTGACAAATACTTGAGAAGTTTTTTGTACATAAAAGCAGGCAAGTTGTTATGTCTCCTGCCTTGCTTTTAAGGGTGTTTATGATGAGCGTAACTTCTATCGGGTTGGTTGGAGCTAGGAATAGTGTGTTTGGGTAGGTATCTATGAGTAGTCTGATGGACGGGTGTTTGCGTTTGGTATTTTGTTCGCTAGATTTTTTCCTATGGTGGAGAAGAAAACATTGAGTCTGTTCGCTGTTTCAGTAGGTGTGAGTAGGGGTTCATCTGATTTTGTTAGTTTGATTGTTTTGTTTTTGGTTAACTTTTTAGTTCCAAGAATTTCAGTTAGAATTTTCCAGGTTTTCTTCATATCACCTTTGATGTTATGTAATCTATTTTCATAATACAATTTTTTAGACCTTCTTATCAGGCTGGTAAGTGCCGACAAGTAATGTTTAGACTGTTCTCTAGTTATTTGACCCATTCTATACTGTTTTTCATATATGTGCTTTGTGTTAATGGATTTGAGGATGCTTGGTGTTAGCCAGGGATTATTCAGTCTCTTTGCTGTGATCTGTTCAGTTTTTTGGGGGCAATGTTTGTTATAAAGGCTTTGGGCTTTTTGTAGAAAATTATTTATACATTCATTCATATCTGTATATGTTTATGAGTTCATTTTGCCAATCGATGTTATTCATAGCTGCTATAAAGTTGTTAACTGCTGTCTCGTTATGTAATCTGAAGGTTACTTTAGTAATGTCTTGTGGCAATTTGCCCAGATTAGTTATGAGAAAGCTTGGGTAGTGGTCTGTAGTGTTATCTGTAATTATGCCTGATTTTAAAGGGAGTATGGTCTTTGCCCAGATGTGGTCTATTAAGGAGATGCTTGTCTTGGTGATTCTTGTAGGTTTAGATATTGCTGGTAGCAACAGGCAGTTACTCATTGTGTTTGTGAATTCAGTTACTTGTGGGTTCTGGTCGTGTAGTATGTTTGTGTTGAAATCTCCTGTTAGTAGTAGGTGGTCTTTATTCATGTGTGCCTCAGTAATCATGTTTCCTAGTTTTTCACTAAAGTGGTAAATGTTTGACTGTGGTACTCTGTATATGTTTATAACTGTGAGGGTTTTTTTTGCAGGTCTTTTGATTTAAATTTGGCTATGATATATTCTCCATGTTCATCCCTTGTGCAAGATTTATTGATACATTCAAGTTGATTTGAATAGTATATAGCTGTTCCTCCCCCTTGCTGGTCTGTTCTACAGTTGTGTATGGCCATGTAGCCAGGAATGGTTTTAGACATCTGTAAATCAGGCTTAAGCCAGGTTTCGTGAGTGTGATGATTGATATATGGGAATGAAGGGAATCGGAAGTAATGCTGTGAGGTCTCATAATGTTTGCTCAAGGATCTGACATTGTAGTTAAAGATGGTTATGTTTTTGTTTGCACTGAGTAATGTCTTTGCTTGGCCCTGCTGTATAGTAATTACAGTGCTGTTTGATTCGTGTAATTCATTTGTAAAAAAAATTTACATCAGGATCTATGCCTATAATCATAGGATGAGAGTAATTTTACAAACTAGATTTTCTGAGTAAAATAATATAAGATTTATATTGAATCTACAACTAGACTTATAAATAAAATCCATGATTATTCTAAAAAATTGTAAAAATTTAAAAGAAAAAAAGGGATTATTACAGAATAGATAATTCAGTTTTACAACTTAAGCATCTAATTAGCACCTTAATTATTTTAACAAATGTGAGTTTATGAACCACTGTAGATATTTACAGCTAAAATAAAGGAGCTAATGAATATAATAATACACATATGCAACAGTTAGGTATCTTTATTATGAAACGTTTTGCCTACACAGTAGGCTTCTTCAGTTCAAGTACAGAAAAGTTGATAGAAGCAGAAGATACTTGAAGACGATGTAATCAGTCCATCACCCTTAAAGTTTTGAGGTGGTCAGTCCCTCAGTCTGGAGAAGAGCATTGTTCCATAGTATGAAACAATGGAACAATGCTCTTCTCCAGACTGAGGGACTGACCACCTCAAAACTTTAAGGGTGATGGACTGATTACATGTCTTCAAGTATCTTTGCTTCTATTTAACTTTTCTGTACTTGACTGAAGAAGCCTACTGTGTAGGCGGGAAAAGTTTCATAATAAAGATACCTAACTGTTGCATATGTGTCTTACCTAACAACCTGTCGGTATTTTATACCATTTTAATGTTCAATATAATAATAAAAGAATGTATTAAAAGCAAAATCAGTAGCACCTGAGGTAGTCAATAGCACGTGGAGTATTTTAATAAATGTGACTATATGGACAAGAGGGGGGTGGGGGAAGAAAAAAAAGTGCTAATTAAAGTGCACACTTTTTTTTATCACCCTGGCCCCTTTTCTACTAAGTTAGGGTGACCAAAAGAATGAAACACATTCACTGTCATTCATTCAGTAGCTGTCTTGCTTATTGTGTACAGACATTTCATTTCAAATAACCCTTTGACTTGCAAAATCCTCTCCCATTCTTCAGAGTGCAGGCACTGTACTTCCTTACCTACAGGACTCAAATCTTGTGGCTATAGGAGAGTGGGTGAGAGTGCACAGAGGAGTGATTGGTGGAATGATGAGGTAAAGGGTATGATAAAGGAAAAAAAAATGTCACTTATGAGAGGTTTTCACAAAGCATAAGTAATATTAAGAAAGGGTATATGGAGAGTAAAAGAGAGAGGTGAAGAGAATGGTGAGGGAGTGCAGAAGAGCAGATGATAGTGGGTGAGGTGTTGTCAACAAATTTTGCTGAGAATAAAAAAAAAAATTGAAGCGAGATAAATAAGTTAAGAAAACCTAGGAAACAAACGGATTTGACAGATTAAAAACAGAATAGGGGAGTTAGTAGATGGGGAGTTGGAGGAGGTACATTGGGAAGATGGTCGGAATATTTTGAAGAACTGTTAAATGTTCATTAAGAGAGGGAGGCAGTAATTTCGTGCATTGGCCAGGGAGGTATAACACCTTTTAGGTGTGAAGAAGAGCTGGATGTGAGTGTTGGGGAGGTGCATGAGGCATTGGGTAGAATGAAATGGGGTAAAGCAACTGAAACCAATGGCATCATGACAAATGTTAAAAGCAGGTGAGAATGTAGTTTTGGAGAGGTTGGGGACTTTTGTTCAATAAATGTATGAAAGAGGGAAAGGTACCTAGGGATTGGCAGAGAGTGTGTATAGTTCTTTTATATACAGTAGAGCCCTGCTTCACGGCGTTCTGCTTTATGGTGTTCCGCTTTATGGCGTTCCACGTTATGGCGTTCTGCTAATACGGACATTTAAAATTATGACCAACTCTCGCTATATGGCTCTCCCAACCTGACTTTCTGATACAGTCACTGCACTCCACCCAGTTTGTTTACCTTCTCCATGAGCTCCGTGAGCACTGCGTCTTTCCATTATGTCTGGAAACTTTCCAGAATTTCAAGTGTTTTAAAGTTATTTCATGTTTTATATTTTCTTTCTTTCAACACACTGGCCGTATCCCACCGAGGCAGGGTGGCCCAAAAAGAAAAACGAAAGTTTCTCCTTTTAAATTTAGTAATTTGTACAGGAGAAGGGGTTACTAGGTCCTTGCTCCCGGCATTTTAGTCGCCTCTTACAACACGCATGGCTTACGGAGGAAGAATTCTGTTCCACTTCCCCATGGAGACAAGAGGAAATAAACAAGAACAAGAACTAGAAAGAAAATAGAAGAAAACCCAGAGGAGTGTGTATATATATGCTTGTACATGTATGTGTAGTGTCACATAAGTGTAAGTAGAAGTAGCAAGACGTACCTGAAATCTTGTATATTTCTTCTTTCTTTCAACACACCAGCCGTATCCCACCGAGGCGGGGTGGCCCCAAAAAGGAAAAACGAAAGTTTCTCCTTTTACATTTTGTAATATATACAAAGGGGAAGAGGTTAATAGCCCCTTGCTCCCCCGGGATTTTAGTCGCCTCTTACAACACGCATGGCTTACGGAGGAAGAATTCGTTCCACTTCCCCCTGGAGATTTAAGAGGAAAAAAACAAGAAAAAAAACTAGAAAGAAAATAGAAGAAAACCCAGAGGGGTGTGCTATAGTGCTTGTACATGTATGTGTTGTGACCTAAGTGTAAGGAAGTAGCAAGACGTACCTGAAATCTTGCATGTTCATGAGACAGAAAAAAGGACACAGCAATCCTACCATTGTAAAACAATTACAGGCTTTCATTGCATCCTTGGCAGGACGGTGTCCCCCTCCCTAGGCAGTTGCGTCTACCAACCTACTACCTATAATGTTTTTATAATTCTATGTAACTTATGTGTATCTGTACCAAAAAAATTTAACCACCTTTGCTGCTCAGGTACAAAAAAAAATCACAAAAGGTGTTTATTAGTTGGGATCCCATTAATAATGGTAAAAATAAAAATACAAATAATACACAAAATAATCCTTTGATGCGTTTTAAATGTCCTACAGGGGACCTTAAACCAACGGCATTAATCCTTTCCCAGAGAGTTTGGGCCATTAGTCGAATTTCCCTTTGGGTTGAAAAATTTTAAACCATAAGAAAAAAGGGAAATGAATTAATCCATTCCCTGACCCCCTTAAAGTATGAAATTTTTTTTTACTGAAATATACATTTCCTTACCCCCAAAACGAATGGGACATGCAAAAAAAAAACAATAATTAAATGCCACTTATCTTTTATTGTGGAGTTGTTGATGAGTGATGAGTTGGTAGGAGGGAAGATGATGCAGGTTTTTATTGTTTGGAAGGGAAAAACCCCCCTTCCTAAATACTTGAGGTACCAAGCCCTTTGGGGGGATTACCTCCCTTTTTGGGTTTTTTCTAATGCCACTGGACATTGAGATCATGGGCCCCTGTCATGCAAAAAACGCCCGAGAGCTCTGTTTTTCACATGCCCTTTGGATTTCCTTAAAATGGGCCAAGAGTTCATTTGTGATGATTTTTTTTTTTTTTTTTTTTTTTATTTTCACCGGGATTCCCACCAGGCAGGGTTTGGGCCCCAAAAAGAAAAACTTTTCACCCTCATTCACTCCATCATGTCTTGCCGAAGGGTGTTTACACTACAGTTTTTAAAATGAACATTAACACCCCTCCCTTTAGAGTGCGGACTGTACTTCCCTCTCCCGGACTCAAATCCGGCCTGCGGGTTTTCCCCGAATCCCTTTATAAATGTTACTTTGCTCACACTCCAAACCCCGTCAAGTTTAAAAACCATTTGTCTCCATTCACTCCTATCAAACACGCTCAAGCATGCCTGCTGGGAATCCAAGCCCCTCGCACACAAAACCTCCTTTACCCCCTCCCTCCAACCCTTCCTAGGCCGACCCCTACCCCGCCTTCCTTCCACTACAGACTGATACACTCTTGAAGTCATTCTGTTTCGCTCCATTCTCTCTACATGTCCGAACCACCTCAACAACCCTTCCTCAGCCCTCTGGACAACAGTTTTGGTAATCCCGCACCTCCTCCTAACTTCCAAACTACGAATTCTCTGCATTATATTCACACCACACATTGCCCTCAGACATGACATCTCCACTGCCTCCAGCCTTCTCCTCGCTGCAACATTCATCACCCACGCTTCACACCCATATAAGAGCGTTGGTAAAACTATACTCTCATACATTCCCCTCTTTGCCTCCAAGGACAAAGTTCTTTGTCTCCACAGACTCCTAAGTGCACCACTCACTCTTTTTCCCTCATCAATTCTATGATTCACCTCATCTTTCATAGACCCATCCGCTGACACGTCCACTCCCAAATATCTGAATACGTTCACCTCCTCCATACTCTCTCCCTCCAATCTGATATTCAATCTTTCATCACCTAATCTTTTTGTTATCCTCATAACCTTACTCTTTCCTGTATTCACCTTTAATTTTCTTCTTTTGCACACCCTACCAAATTCATCCACCAATCTCTGCAACTTCTCTTCAGAATCTCCCAAGAGCACAGTGTCATCAGCAAAGAGCAGCTGTGACAACTCCCACTTTGTGTGTGATTCTTTATCTTTTAACTCCACGCCTCTTGCCAAGACCCTCGCATTTACTTCTCTTACAACCCCATCTATAAATATATTAAACAACCACGGTGACATCACACATCCTTGTCTAAGGCCTACTTTTACTGGGAAAAAATTTCCCTCTTTCCTACATACTCTAACTTGAGCCTCACTATCCTCGTAAAAACTCTTCACTGCTTTCAGTAACCTACCTCCTACACCATACACTTGCAACATCTGCCACATTGCCCCCTATCCACCCTGTCATACGCCTTTTCCAAATCCATAAATGCCACAAAGACCTCTTTAGCCTTATCTAAATACTGTTCACTTATATGTTTCACTGTAAACACCTGGTCCACACACCCCCTACCTTTCCTAAAGCCTCCTTGTTCATCTGCTATCCTATTCTCCGTCTTACTCTTAATTCTTTCAATTATAACTCTACCATACACTTTACCAGGTACACTCAACAGACTTATCCCCCTATAATTTTTGCACTCTCTTTTATCCCCTTTGCCTTTATACAAAGGAACTATGCATGCTCTCTGCCAATCCCTAGGTACCTTACCCTCTTCCATACATTTATTAAACAATTGCACCAACCACTCCAAAACTATATCCCCACCTGCTTTTAACATTTCTATCTTTATCCCATCAATCCCGGCTGCCTTACCCCCTTTCATTTTACCTACTGCCTCACGAACTTCCCCCACACTCACAACTGGCTCTTCCTCACTCCTACAAGATGTTATTCCTCCTTGCCCTATACACGAAATCACAGCTTCCCTATCTTCATCAACATTTAACAATTCCTCAAAATATTCCTTCCATCTTCCCAATACCTCTAACTCTCCATTTAATAACTCTCCTCTCCTATTTTTAACTGACAAATCCATTTGTTCTCTAGGCTTTCTTAACTTGTTAATCTCACTCCAAAACTTTTTCTTATTTTTAACAAAATTTGTTGATAACATCTCACCCACTCTCTCATTTGCTCTCTTTTTACATTGCTTCACCACTCTCTTAACCTCTCTCTTTTTCTCCATATACTCTTCCCCCCCTTGCATCACTTCTACTTTGTAAAAACTTCTCATATGCTAACTTTTTCTCCCTTACTACTCTCTTTACATCATCATTCCACCAATCGCTCCTCTTCCCTCCTGCACCCACTTTCCTGTAACCACAAACTTCTGCTGAACACTCTAACACTACATTTTTAAACCTACCCCATACCTCTTCGACCCCATTGCCTATGCTCTCATTAGCCCATCTATCCTCCAATAGCTGTTTATATCTTACCCTAACTGCCTCCTCTTTTAGTTTATAAACCTTCACCTCTCTCTTCCCTGATGCTTCTATTCTCCTTGTATCCCATCTACCTTTTACTCTCAGTGTAGCTACAACTAGAAAGTGATCTGATATATCTGTGGCCCCTCTATAAACATGTACATCCTGAAGTCTACTCAACAGTCTTTTATCTACCAATACATAATCCAACAAACTACAGGAAGGCCCCACTTATACGGCGGGTTAGGTTCCAGGCTACCGCCGTAAAGCGGAAACCGCCGTAAAGTGGAACACCCTTTTTTTTCCACTTAAAAATGCATACAAACACTAGATAACAAGTTTACACTAACATATATTAAGTTAGCAATAGAACCAGGCATCAAAAAACAATAAAAAAGTACAATACACACATAGTGCACTCATTACTTACCTTAAAATATTTATAGTCTTAATCTAGGGTGAGACAAGTAGTATTTATTGTAAGAAATCAAGTGTGGTATGTATTGTAATAGCCTCACCAGGCCACCCCACCCACACATACTATTCTATGATATTTAAGCATCCCAGAGCGATAAAATGTATATACAGTTCACTCATTACTTACCTTAAAATATTGTAGTCTTAATGTAGGGTCAGGAGTAAGTAAATGAGATAAAACGAATAAATGAGAGAGAGAAAGAATGAATACATGAGAGGGGGCAGGCGCAGTTATGTAAACAAACCAGGCGAAGGTAAGTTTTGTAAACAAACGAAGTGTACACGTCTGGTTTGTGTACAAGTTACATTGTGTACAGGTTGTCTCTACATTGATACAGTAGAATTAATAAAGAAGAACACTCCCATTCTCATGTAACATCATTTTGAGAAGAAATGAAGCTCTGAGTGAAGGCAATGGAAATAAGTCACACTGACTTTTTTGGGTTATCCTAGGTTCTCTACACGTATGTTTGTTATGTATGATAATCTATGTAACTGTATTTGTGTATACCTGAATAAACTTACTTACATACATACGAAAGGAATAATTTTCTACAGTTACCCCCAGTAACACATTTACTCTTATGTTAGATTAGAGAAAATGTTATTCTTGGCGTCACTTGTACAAGTTATGTGGCTCCCACATCTTATATTTATGTTTATTTATTCTATTGTGGGGTGTATTTATCATCTTTTTATGTTATGTATCGTGTTTATTATATAATTTTGAAAAAAATATCATGGATGGATTAATGAAAATGTGTATATTACCGTAATATACGACATTTAATGAGACTCGGTGAGTATTGTTATTATGGCGTCACTTGTGGAAGTCGTCTGCTCACATCTCACATTTATGTTTATTTATTCTACTATGGGGTGTATTTATCTTATTTATATGTTATGCATCGTGTTTATTATATAATTTTGAAAAAAATATCATGGATGGATTAATGAAAATGTGTATATTAACGTAATATACGACATTTAAATGACTCGATTTTGTAAGTTTATTTAGGTACAGGTATACA
>NW_026488099.1:10000-15000 GCF_026875155.1 Cherax quadricarinatus | reverse complement strand
TGGTAGGTGTTAAGAGCTGTGAATCAGCAATATGTGGTAGGGTGTTAAGAGCTGTGAATCACGAATATGTGGTAGGGTGTTAAGAGCTGAGAATCAGCAATATGTGGTAGGGTGTTAAGAGCTGTGAATCAGCAATATGTGGTAGGGTGTTAAGAGCTGTGAATCAGCAATATGTGGTAGGTGTTAAGAGCTGTGAATCAGCAATATGTGGTAGGGTGTTAAGAGCTGTGAATCAGCAATATGTGGTAGGGTGTTAAGAGCTGTGAATCAGCAATATGTGGTAGGGTGTTAAGAGCTGTGAATCAGCAATATGTGGTAGGGTGTTAAGAGCTGTGAATCAGCAATATGTGGTAGGGTGTTAAGAGCTGTGAATCACGAATATGTGGTAGGGTGTTAAGAGCTGAGAATCAGCAATATGTGGTAGGGTGTTAAGAGCTGTGAATCAGCAATATGTGGTAGGGTGTTAAGAGCTGTGAATCAGCAATATGTGGTAGGTGTTAAGAGCTGTGAATCAGCAATATGTGGTAGGGTGTTTAAGAGCTGTGAATCAGCAATATGTGGTAGGGTGTTAAGAGCTGTGAATCAGCAATATGTGGTAGGGTGTTAAGAGCTGTGAATCAGCAATATGTGGTAGGGTGTTAAGAGCTGTGAATCAGCAATATGTGGTAGGGTGTTAAGAGCTGTGAATCAGCAATATGTGGTAGGATGTTAATGGCTGTGAATCAGCAATATGTGGTAGGGTGTTAAGAGCTGTGAATCAGCAATATGTGGTAGGGTGTTAAGAGTTGTGAATCAGCAATATGTGGTAGGGTGTTAAGAGCTGTGAATCAGCAATATGTAATGTCATCCTTGTTCAATGCGCTTTTATAGTGTGTGGAAATTAAAGTGAATCGTACACGGATGGGAAGATGTGTGGTCTCACAAGATAATAAACCCCAGAAATGAGCAAGGTGATGGGATTGAAACCTCGTAGCAATGAATGATTGAATGTTGGGTTAGAAGGAAAAGGAAACGGAGACAGTGGATGTATTTAGATATTTTGACAATGAATTTGTCAGCAGATGAGTCTATGCAACACAGAATAAATAAGAAAAGAATTTAATAGCAGCGTAGAGAAATCTGTAGAAAGAAAGACGTTAGTCAGTTGATAAAAAAAAAGACGAATGAGTCAGAGTTTGATGGTGCCATGGCTATGGGTGTGAAGAATAATTTATGAATGTTAAAAGGAGGAGGTTGAAGATATTGAAGACGCCTTGTTTGAGAGCAATGTGTGAATACTATGTAGAGAATAAGGATTAAAGTAATGAGAAGACAGTGTGGTGGCCTTAAAGGTATATTTCAGAGGGCGGAAGAGGGGATCGGTGAGATAGACTGGTCATTTATTAAGGTTGGAGCGGGATAGGTTGGCCAAGTGGGTGTATAAATCTGGGATAGATGGAAAGTGTAGGGGACGTCCCAAGAAGGGTTGGAGGGAGAGATTGAAGGTGGTTGAAAGGTAGGGTCTGGAGACTCCAGCAAACTTGTGCCAGAGTATTAGATGGAAGAAACGACACGTAGTTCGGGGAATTTGACGTGTTAGGAAGGGATTCAGGAAAACCGGTTAGCTGGATTAAGCTCTTCTCTCCAGGAAAGGAAGCTTGAAAATGAGTGATAGCGAATGTGTGATATGAGCGAACGAAATCAGATACACATAACCTGCGCTCTGCCACCCTTCTGTGGAAGCTACAGTAGAAGAGAATAACTTTCACTGGGCAGTGTTAGGAGGCGCCACCGTCTGCGACTCAACTATAATTCTTTTTATAGCTCTTCCCCCACTACCAACACTATACTTGAAAAGTCGTAGTGTGATGTAAATGGTTTAGAAAAACCGACCAGCTGAAGAATTAGACATTTTTGCAGCATTTGGGAAGTCGACGTGAATAGACTCAAGGCTGAGGGACTAATTATCTCACACTCCATCTTATCTTCCACCATTCAACTCTGTACCAGACTAAGGAAGCCACTCGTTGGCTAAACGTTTCCACCAAAGTGTACAAGTCCTCAAAAATCGTGATGAACGAAAATGGAATGATCATGAAAGGTGAGGCTACACAATCCCACGTTATTCTCCCCCCGTCACCAGAGAGACACTGTCATACCCACTCAGCCCTCTCGACCTCTCGGCATATAACCCGTACATAGAGAGGAGTGTACGACGACGTTTCGGTCCGACTTGAACCGTCGTAAGATCCTCTCTCCCATGTGCGAGTTATTCGTGTACTGTTCCAGTCACGGTATTGAACATTTTCGTTATTTATTTACGTTAACATTGCAAGTTTGTGTGGTGATCCTCTCGTGGGTTCATGTTGATTTTTCCTTGTCAATGTGATGAAAATAATGATCATGATGTTATGGGTAATGATGACACTGCGAAGGATGATGACAGTGATAATAATGACAATAATAATGCTGATAACAATAACAATGACTGCGAAAAATAATGATAATAGTAATAAAGATAATGACGACGCTGATAATAACAATAACAGTGACAACACCGATGACAGCGATAATAACAGCAACAACGGTGATAACGTTGATACTGACGCTAATGACAACAATGATAACGTCAAGAGAATACTACCAGGTAATATTTACCTTCTGGGTAAGATTGCTAGCACGGGTAATAACACCCAGGCAATACGACTCCTCTCTGTCTCTCCCGTTCCCCCTCCCACATCTCCCATGCCCCTCTCTGCCCCCCGTTCCATGCGACCCCTGTACCACCCTCATCCCCTCGTGCCCTCACTAATACGCAGGGAGCCAATACTGTGCGTACAACTGTCTGATAGTAATGTGAAGATGATGCAAAGATATTGTCCTCCACACACACACACACACACACCACACACACACACACACACACACACACACACACACACACACACACACACACACACACACACACACACACACACAAACACAACAACAACAACAACTTCCCCTCATATCTAATATACAATTTTTATGACATAATAATTTTCACCTTGCCACTATTGCTATTGCTTACCTATAATTTGCAACTGATAACAAGTTTTCGTATATACATATATATATATATATATATATATATATATATATATATATATATGTGTGTGTGTGTGTGTGTGTGTGTGTTGTGTGTTGTGTGTGTGTGTGTGTGTGTGTGTGTGTGTGGGTGTGTGTGTGTGTGTGTGTGTGTGTGTGTGTGTGTGTGTGCCATGTGCCATATTACCTTCAGCCCGGGCTTGCCACACAGATAGAGGTATGACAGATGATGCAACTAGACAACCACGAAACCAAGGAAACAGTGCACCCAACAATGAAAGTAAAGGCACATGTCAGGTGTGTGGAGGGTATCGGCACTCAACAGTAACGGCCTTAATCGTGTACACAAAGGGTGTGTGGATCACATATGGCCGCAGTAGAGAGCAGCCTCCAGCCTCCAGAGGCAGAGAATAATTCGAACGGCAACCTCCTCACTTGCAAAGACATGATGACATTCTAATCCAGTGTTAGCAGTACCCTATCTCACATTCCTAAAGATGCTCGTCCATATGCTCCAGGGAAATTCACAGACCTTAAGCAGGTGAATGGAGGTTCCACCAACTTAGAAGCCCAAGGCACCATTAAAGCATGGTGCAACCTACTCTTGTTCAGCAATATCTGTCTTGCAGTTCTGAAAGACAAGACAAACTGCTAACCACATCTGTCAACAAGGCAGTGTGCAACTACCCAAGAACAGATAATTGTGTCCCTCAGCCCCATCATCGCAGGAATCAGAGGTAGACCCAAGAAAAATTCCACTGAAAACGAGAAAATTTGCTCACAGGTTAGCAAAAATGTCGAAGGTAACACAGAGGGAGCAATCAGAATAATTACAAGTGATGACACTGTTGCTATCAAAGATGAGGCCACAGCCCAAGCACAAAGAGACAGCGCACCCAACAAGGGACATTATAGTCGTCAACAACAACCCTGAGGAAGACCTCATCACTGACAACTAATTTTTGCCAGAATCAGAAGTCTACAAGGCATTAGTGTCATTTCTAGCAGGATCTGCATAAGGTTACACTGGAATTCAACCATAACACCTCAAAGAGATTGTAAATCCAGTAATTGGCACATCTGCATCAATTCTTCTTTCTGATTAACAACCTTCGTCAACAACTGCCTGGCTGGGCGGAATCAGACTCATTGCTGTTGGTAACACTCTTTGCCATCTCGTTGCCAAAGCAGCAGTAAGAAACATTTGCCTAGAAGCTGCCAGTTTACCCAGCCACACCAACTGTGTTTAGGGTCTCTCGAGGCAGTGATGACACAGCCCATGTGGGAAGGGACTGACCAGAAGACAAGGCCTTAGTCAAAGTAGCCTTTAGATATGAGTTTAATATGGTAAAAAGACATGTGGTCTTGCCAGCCGTTAGGGATCGGTTCCCCAGTCTTTTTCCCTTCATTTCAGCTGGTGACAGCAAACCTGAAGAGTCCCTGCCACCTTTGATATGAAGAGCTTCAAAAGTATATCAAAGTTTTGAAGGCACAGGCAGAAGCTTTGAGTTCATCCTCAATCCCTCCAAGTGTGAAATCATCAAAACAAACCAGGAAGTAATCATTACTATGCGAACAATCCTCCCTGTAGTCATTGCCACCACTCCATCCAAGAGCACCCTCTTGGGAGCACCACTGGGTAAACTAGGCCATCAACACAGTTTCTCAAGGACAAAGTGAATGACCTGAAGAGAATGGAGGAAAGAATACGAGATCTCGATGCCCTTGATGCCCCGTATCTCCTCACAAGGTGTCTTACTCTGCCAAGACTCACTTCCTGAGGTGCACACCCACTTTTGACAAACCAACACTCAACAAATATGACTCACTCCTGAAATCAGTCTTTAAGAAGGCACTGAATCTGTCACTGGAAGATCAGTAATGGGATCAGGTAACCCTCCTAGTGCCACTGGGAGGTGTAGGGGTGCGCAAAG
>NW_026488099.1:0-5000 GCF_026875155.1 Cherax quadricarinatus | reverse complement strand
CACATCTGCTAGGAAACTGATAGGATGGATAATGAGAACATTTAAGACAAGAGTTGCTAAGCCAATGATGATCCTTTTTAAATCACTTGTTCTCTCTAGGCTGGAATACTGCTGTACATTAACATCCTCATTCAAGGCAGGTGAAATTGCAGAACTAGAGAATGTACAGAGAGAACCTTTACTGCACATATAAGTTCCATCAAACACCTTAACTACTGGGAGCGCCTGGAAGCACTTGACTTGTACTCACTGGAGCGCAGGCGAGAGATATATATCATAATCTACACCTGGAAGATTCTGGAGGGACTGGTCCCTAATATGGACACAGCAATCACTCGATACGAAAGCAAAAGACTTGGCAGGCGATGCAACATACCCCCAGTGAAAAGTAGGGGCGTCACTGGTACACTAAGAGAAAACGCAATAAGTGTCCTGGGCCCAAGACTGTTCAACAGCCTCCCACCAGTAATAAGGGGCATTACGGGAAGACCTCTGGTTGTCTTCAAGAGGGAGCTGGACATACACCTAAAGACGGTGCCGGATCAGACGGGCTGTGGTTCGTACGTTGGATTGCGTGCGGCCAGCAGTAACAGCCTCGTTGATCAGGCCCTGATCCACCGGGAGGCCTGGTCTTGGACCGGGCCGCGGGGGCGTTGATCCCCGGAATCCCCTCCAGGTAGCCTCCAGGTAGTGTCACCTTCTTCAGAGGCTCTATGGTGTCACCCCTTGATGGTGTCACCCGGGGCGGCACACCGCCCCCCCCTTACGACGCCACTGGGAGAGTTGAAAGATAGCTCTAGTCCTTTCGAGTTGCAATTAACACATCAGGAGCTTGCAATGTTGCAGAAACCAGGAGGATGTCCAAGCAAATTAGATCAGGGGAACGTTTTTTGCTCGAATGAGGTAGGGAAGCACGAGACTCTTAGTGCCCCAGGCACACCAATGCCCAGTACCCAGTGCCAGAAAGATTATTGCAGTAATGACCTAACGGGCCTAACATTAGTGAAATGACAATTTTAAGAAATTCGGCCAGACTTAGGTATGATTATAGACTTTACATTTTGAATATGGATATATCTGGCAACTGTTCACGACCGACTCACTATATAATGTACATATTAAACACTTACATAAGAGTACATATGTGCACTGATCTACGTATGCAACATATGCGGTTGGTTTTACAAAGTAAGTCACATATGAGAAATTATTCGGGTAAATTTTACAGGGAATGACCCGAATTATTTCACCGCCATAAGTTTGGTGCATCCAACAGTTTACACTTGATGTATCTCAGAGTCAAGTGGGACTTTAAGGTCACCAGGTCACAATAATATCCCTCCTTCGTCACGACCTTCTCAGTTCATGTTTCATACGTCTGGAACTTAAATTGTTATTAGAACACATAATTCTTCAAATTATTTGACAAAATTATGCCAGTAACACTGACGTATTTGTGGACTGTTTATTGCGTAATATCAATTACTTGACCTAATTTTCTTGGGTAATTTTATATAAATATAAATCAAATATTTGATTATTAAAGTATAAAGAACATTTGAATATTACCCACCAAATTAAGATTTGGCGTCATATCCTAAAGCCTCCCTTTCGGTAGGTAATGCATATTGTAGTGAGAATTAATACTGTGGGAGGCGGACATTACATGTGGTGTCAACTTCATCAATTTCTAACGATACCGCTTCTATTACACCTTAGTTAATTTCACTTGAAGATTCGGCCGATTTCCAAATTCCTTGAGAGAGTCCACACTACCTCTCAAGACGGCTACCCGGGCATTACTCAAGATTCAGTTTCCCTTTTATGACCTCTCCCCTTGGGTCAAATACAGAGTCAACACCAGCAGTCAACCTTCCACACCAGTGTCACCAACACTACCCTCTGGCACTCTACACAACCGGCCCCCCCCAACTCAGAGGCACTCACTCGCTTCCTCATAAGTAGTTTGGTAGTTTATGGTCACCATTAATACTTCATATTTACATTACATTATATTAACACCACATACACATTACTATATATATATATATATATATATATATATATATATATATATTATATATATATATATATATATATATATATATATATATATATATATATATATATATATATATATATATCCATGTATACCTGAATAAATATTATCCTTACTGCATATATAACTATGCGTGAAAAACTTTTCTACTGCTGTTCCAGTGTTTCTACCACTGTGTGTAGTGTACCACTGTCTGTGTGTAGTGTACCACTGTGTGTAGTGTACCACTGTCTGTGTGTAGTGTACCACTGTCTGTGTGTAGTGTACCACTGTGTGTAGTGTACCACTGTCTGTGTGTAGTGTACCACTGTGTGTAGTGTACCACTGTCTGTGTGTAGTGTACCACTGTCTGTGTGTAGTGTACCACTGTGTGTAGTGTACCACTGTCTGTGTGTAGTGTACCACTGTGTGTAGTGTACCACTGTCTGTGTGTAGTGTACCACTGTGTGTAGTGTACCACTGTCTGTGTGTAGTGTACCACTGTCTGTGTGTAGTGTACCACTGTCGTGTGTGTAGTTTTAACCACTGTGTGTAGTGTACCACTGTGTGTAGTGTACCATTGTCTGTGTGTAGTGTACCACTGTGTGTAGTGTACCACTGTGTGTAGTGTACCACTGTCTGTGTGTAGTGTACCACTGTCTGTGTGTAGTGTACCACTGTCTGTGTGTAGTGTACCACTGTCTGTGTGTAGTGTACCACTGTCTGTGTGTAGTGTACCACTGTCTGTGTGTAGTGTACCACTGTCTGTGTGTAGTGTACCACTGTCTGTGTGTAGTGTACCACTGTGTGTGTAGTGTACCACTGTCTGTGTGTAGTGTACCACTGTGGTGTGTAGTGTACCACTGTGTGTAGTGTACCACTGTCTGTGTGTAGTGTACCACTGTGTGTAAGTGTACCACTGTCTGTGTGTAGTGTACCACTGTCTGTGTGTAGTGTACCACTGTCTGTGTGTAGTGTACCACTGTCTGTGTGTAGTGTACCACTGTCTGTGTGTAGTGTACCACTGTGTGTAGTGTACCACTGTGTGTAGTATACCACTGTCTGTGTGTAGTGTACCACTGTGTGCAGTGTACCACTGTCTGTGTGTAGTGTACCACTGTGTGTAGTGTACCACTGTCTGTGTGTAGTGTACCACTGTGTGTGTAGTGTACCACTGTGTGTAGTGTACCACTGTCTGTGTGTAGTGTACCACTGTCTGTGTGTAGTGTACCACTGTCTGTGTGTAGTGTACCACTGTCTGTGTGTAGTGTACCACTGTCTGTGTGTAGTGTACCACTGTGTGTAGTGTACCACTGTGTGTAGTGTACCACTGTCTGTGTGTAGTGTACCACTGTGTGCAGTGTACCACTGTCTGTGTGTAGTGTACCACTGTGTGTAGTGTACCACTGTCTGTGTGTAGTGTACCACTGTGTGTAGTGTACCACTGTGTGTAGTGTACCACTGTGTGTAGTGTACCACTGTGTGTAGTGTACCACTGTCTGTGTGTAGTGTACCACTGTGTGTAGTGTACCACTGTGTGTAGTGTACCACTGTCTGTAGTGTACCACTGTGTGTAGTGTACCACTGTCTGTGTGTAGTGTACCACTGTGTGTAGTGTACCACTGTGTGTAGTGTACCACTGTCTGTGTGTAGTGTACCACTGTCTGTGTGTAGTGTACCACTGTGTGTAGTGTACCTCTGTGTGTAGTGTACCACTGTGTGTAGTGTACCACTGTGTGTAGTGTACCACTGTGTGTAGTGTACCACTGTGTGTAGTGTACCACTGTGTGTAGTGTACCACTGTGTGTAGTGTACCACTGTGTGTAGTGTACCACTGTCTGTGTGTAGTGTACCACTGTCTATGTGTAGTCAAACACTGTCTGTGTGTAGTGTAACACTGTGTGTAGTGTACCACTGTCTGTGTGTAGTGTACCACTGTTTGTGTGTAGTGTACCACTGTGTGTAGTGTACCACTGTGTGTAGTGTACCACTGTGTGTAGTGTACCACTGTCTGTGTGTAGTGTACCACTGTCTGTGTGTAGTGTACCACTGTCTGTGTGTAGTGTACCACTGTCTGTGTGTAGTGTACCACTGTCTGTGTGTAGTGTACCACTGTCTGTGTGTAGTGTACCACTGTCTGTGTGTAGTGGTGTACATTTATCAAGAGTGATAGACTGAACACATCGACTCCAGGCTGAGGGACTGATTACCTTAAACTAATTATCATCTTCCATCACTCTTCTCTATACTGGACTGAGGAAGCCACTGGCTGTCGTTACGTTTCCACGTCTACAGATAAAATACTCAGATGGTGGACGAGTGTCTCATATTTCACTGTTTACCTGCCATTACTTGTATATGTTCCCGCATATCCCTTTCACCTGGATCTTCATTGATTTTGTAATTGTATTATCTATACTTTCCGCGACCTGAGTAGAACATAAGATCAGATAAACAGTGCGTCTACTGGCCTATGCTAGGCAGGTCTAACTCACGCACCCACACCCATTCTAACCTGTTTTTATAGCTACCCAAAGTTCTAGCTTTAATAACGTATCCTTCCCTGTATCATTTCTATTTTTTTTTCCAACCTGAATCCATTGCTGCGAGTCTTGTCTTGATTAGATATTTTTAGCACGTCATTTATGACCCTTTCATTTTTCCAGTTTTCTCTCTGAACACTTGAATTATATCCGCCATAATTCGGCGCCTTTTCAGAGAATGTAAATTCAGTGTCTTCAGTCTATCATCGCGGGGAAGGTTTCTGATACGTGTGATAACTCCGCCGTTCTGTGTACATTTTCCAGCGTATTTAAGTCCACTCTCTAATATGAAGACCAAAGCTGAGCAAAGTACTGTAAATGAGGCCTTACTAGAGATATGTAAAATTAAAGAATAACCTTTGGACTTGTATTATTTATGCTTCTTGACATTAAACCAGTGAGTCTATTAGCTTTATTGA
>NW_026488088.1:0-22513 GCF_026875155.1 Cherax quadricarinatus | reverse complement strand
GGACTGGAACGATACACAGATAACCCACTAAAAGAGGGCTTACGACGACATTTGGGCCCCGACTTGGCCCATTTACAAAGCCCATTTACAGCGTCAAAAGCTCCCTCTTTTGGGGGGTTATTTGTTTTCAGTGTTTTCCCCTAACCTTTCCCTGAATCAAATTTTGCGAATTTAAAACCTTTGGGTTTGGAAGTCCTATGTTGATATTCTTAGGGCTAATTTAACCCCATTTATAATTCCTTTTTCCATTTATACCCTCAATCATATCCCCCCTAATTCTTGCCTTTCAAAGAGGCAGATTCAGGCCCTCAGTCTTTTTTTTCAGGAGATTTTATACATGGGATCAACTTTGTCACTCCTTTGTGCTTTTCCCAGTGCTTTTTATATATTCTGTAATAGGTTTCCCAAAAACTGGCCCCGATAATCTAAATGGGCCTGAAAAAAGATATACAAATTGAAAAACCCCTGGGACTTCTATTATTTGTAATTTTAAATTTGAAGCCAAGGTTTCTGTTAGTTTATTGCGAACACTAAGCACGTTGTTTTGGGTTTTCGTTACTGTAACCAAAACTCCAATCCTTTTCGCATCCGTAATTTTAAGATCTACATTTTTTAGTTTATATGTCATGGTTTTTTTCCTGTCCAACATTTAGAACACATTTGTCTACTTTAAAACTGCATCTGCCACCCTCCGACCTGCCTGAAATGATCAATTTCCCTGCACGAAGCATGTTTAGGCATTTCCCTAAGAAAGAAAAAGACAGGGAAAATGGAAGAAAAAAGACCTCCCTTACAGAAAAACGAAGAGTCACTGACTTTTTCAGGAGTGCTGAATATTGATCACGAAAGGAGGCACTGACCAGGGGAAATGGAAATAAACTTTAATTAATGACGCTTCAGGAACCAGGAGAGACAGGGGGAGCTTAAAAATTTTGTGAAATTTAAAAAATTCAATTTTTTCTTTTAATTTTCCAAAAAAAGGAAAAACCACACTAGTATCGGGCCCTTTTCTCACGGGTGGATTACACAGTGACAAAAAGGGGAAAAGGTGAAAAAATTGAAATCCCCTACGACTCTGTGTTTAGTGAACCACTAATCATTGAGGATCGACGCCCAAAAATTTTTTTTCTGAATGACCCCAAAATTCATAAAGTATGCCAGATTCCGAATTTCCCTAACTCCGATAGATTTCGAAAAAGCCCTTGACAACATGCCCAGCACTCAGCCCGGCCCAATCTGGAACTCTGTTTTCATTTTAGAACTGCAAGAAACCCCTCTCGCGTGCCCCCAAAATACCTTGAAGAGGGGCTTTGGGCTGGGTGAAATTCCAGTCACTTTTAAAAAACGGATAAGCCCCTCCCTAAATGGCGCAAAGTTTAGTGAACTTAGACCTTTGCTCTGAAGTCCCACATCATAAAAATTTGAAAGAGTGCTAGAACAGGGTTGAAATTCCCAGGGTTTCCCAAAATTCACAATCCAGGGCAACATGGTTTTTAGGAAGGACGCCCTGCCTCTACAATACTGGGTACTATGTAGGGCCTTGGAGCACTGGAAGAAAATCAAATGCAGAGTAATATACACAGACTTTGCAAAAGCTTTGCAAATGCGATCATGGCGTAATAGCCCCTAAAATACTTGCTAAAAGGAAAAACTGGGGAAATGGGGAGATGGGTTTTTAACTTTCCTAACAATTTGAAACAAAAGAGTAGGGGCAACAGAGCAAAACGGAGGCTGTAGTGAAGACTTGTTCCAAAGGCACAGTATCGCCCCCCATCTTATTCCCCATCCCATATCAGAAAAGACAGGATTACATCCCAAACCCCCTTTCTCCTTTTTCGCATGTTGGGTCGTGAGGCGTCTCTGTGAGGGCGCGGTTAAACCCCCAAGAAGTATAAACAAGTTTTCCGTGGGCAACGGTAAAAATATGATGTTCAATGAGGACAAATTCCAAATTTCTCCCTTAGGAAAACTGGAGGAGTAATAACTGAAAAGAGTTTCTACAAATCTGGATACAATAGAGCGGAAAAAAAAATGTAAGGACCCGGAGTAGTAATGTCGAGGATCTCACTTTCAAGGGTCACAAATGCCATGATCGCACGTGCAAAGAAAATGATTTGGATGGATACCCGGATTTTTCCTGGAGAGGTTTCGGGGGGGCCAACGCCCCCCCGGCCGGGGGGCCAGGCCCCCTGGTGGTCAGCCCCCGATCAACCGGGGTGTGTGTCTGAAAACCAAGTCGGCCAAGCCGGGCGCGGAAATGACGGGGGTTTCCGTGCCAGCGGGACCCAGGGGTTTTACGGGAACCCCCTTAGGCGGGGGGCTTAAACAGGGGCCCTGCCCTTTTTTTGATGGCTTTAACTGCAGGCAACCCTCTTTTTTTGGGGGGGTCAGTTGCCAGTTTTTTGGCTTTCTTTATGATGTTTTTGGTGCAATTTCCTGTTTTGGATTTTCATGTTTAAATCTTTTTTTCCCCCTTGGTTCGGTCATTTTGAAACTAAGCCCCCCAGAATTAGGTGATATAAAAGGAAAAAACCCCCAAAACAGGTAAAGAAGGAAATTTTTAAAAATCCGTTTTTAGTGGAGTATGGAAATTTAAACCCCAAAAAAAGGGGTAAAAATGAGATTTTTCCCTAAAGGCCCTTTACTGTTTTTAAATTCTTTTTAAAAGCATTAATTGGGAATTTGGAGCACTTGATTTAAATTGTTAACCGGAAGGGGGTTACAAAATTTTAATTTGGGAAAAATCCTAAAGTGGCCCAAGAAAAAATCATCCCTAGAAATTAAGAGGGGAAAACGAAAAAAAATCCTCCAAAAAGTAGGGGCCCTTGGAACCGGGGAAAACCCAAAAAGTTTTGGGGCCCCAATTGTTCCCCCCAAAACTTGGGGGGGCCAAAAAAAATTGCCTCCTTCAAGAAGGGGGCAATCAAAACTTGGGGTAGGGGCGGGCCGTCCCATCGTGGACATCGCCTGTGTCGTTTGACCGGGGGGCCGGATCCCGGGGCCGGGGCGTGATCCCAAAACCTGGTAACCGCCGTTAAAAAATTTTCTCCGGACAATGCCTCTTTAAATATGGAGGCCTATTTTTTTAAAAAATTTGGCTTTTGGGAAATTTTGGTCTTGTCGTTTACGGGCCCGTTTCCACGGTTTAGGGGTTCCCTTTAAAAAAAATAAAAAATAATAATAATAAAAATAATAATCTAGGCTGGAATATTGTGTACATTAAGGGCCTCTTAAAAGGGCGGGCGAAATTTATAGCCCTGGAGAATTACAAAAATTTCGGCCGTAATAAATAGAAAAAGCCCCAAATTACTGGGAACAGTTGAATCCCTTGTTTTGTCTTCCCGGGAAATTAGGCGAAAAGATACATTTTTTTATTTTTTTTTAAAATTTGTGACACATCAGGTACAAAAAATACAGAAAAGAGCAGTATGCCAAAGCCACTTTACTATGCATGCATTGGGTGGCTTAAAAAAACCCCTTAAGATGAACAAAGAAATGATGACATCGGTGAAAAATTTAATGTAAAAGTTACAAAAAGAAAAGTGAGTTTACAAAGACGGTCTTATGGTTGATGCATTTTTGTCCCTTTATGAGGATATTCTGTTAGGTGTTTTTAAAAAAATAAAAAGTTGGGGGGTTTTTATTTAAAATTTATTTTATTTGTGAGAAACTTTTAGATAACAATTTATTTTTTCGTTATTCAGTATTTATTTGGGTTTTTGGGTTTTGAGAAGTGTTTTTTAAAAGGATTGTTTAAAAGGTATTTTCTTTTTTTTAAAGGGTTTTATTTCCTTTTTTTTGGGTTTTTTGGGCAGAGTTTTTTCAAGGTAAAGGGGCCGGGGAAATAAATGGTGATCTGTGTTTGAGGAGTGTTTGGAGGGGGAAAAGTTGGGGGGGGGGGTTTATATCGAAAAAGTGTTTTGTATGTAATAGGTATTTTTTTTAATATTTTTTTGAGGTAAAATTTTTGTGAAAATTTTTGGTTTTTTGCGTTTTGTGGTTTTTTTTTCAATGGTTTTTTGTTGGGAAATTTAAAGGGTTAGTGGATTGTTGTTGGCCCATAAAAATATGTGAGAGGGGAATTTTTAAAAAGGGTTGAAAGGGGCCAAAGGGGGATTAAAATTTATTGTTTTAAGTTTACAGTTTGGATTTTTTAGAATTTTTGTTAGTTTGAAAGGGTTTTTTTTTCGGGGTTTTTTAAAGAATTTTTCCCCTCTTTCTGGGGAAGGGGATCGTTTATCAAATTAAGGGGACACGAGTTGTTCATTTAAATATAGGGTACAAAAGAAATAACGAAGATCTGTTATAAATAAAAGGAAAAGGGAATAAAAAAGGGAACATCGGCCAAAGAACATAAGGAAAAGGTTTTAAAACTAAAAATTGAAACAACATCTCAACATGGAACTTTTTTTGGAAGTTTGCCCACAGGGTTAAAACAGCCAATAAAAAGGGAAATTAAAAAGGGGGAAAAAGGGTTTGGGGTTTAATCACCCCCCACCCGGAGCGAGGTTTTAGTAAATGAGGAATTTCAAATCCGAGCCCTTTTAAATCAAGTGGACCAAATTCGGGTTTTTTTATGCTGAATGTAAAAAAAATCCCCAAAAGGGGGTTTTTTGATGCATCGAAGGGAACAAACCATCAAAGGAAATAAAGATCCGAAAAAACAAAGAGCATAAAAACAAAATAAAGGGTTGAAAAAAAAAGTTAAAAAAAAGACAGAAGAAAACAAGCCATAGGGCCACCGGAGGGGGTTTTGGGAATTAAAGTTTTTGGAATTTTTTTTTTTTTAAAATTTAAAAAATTGGAGATACCTGGGGGGGTTTCGGGGGTCAACCCCCCATCCATGACCGGGCCCGGGGTGGTCGGGGCCCTGTCAACCGGCTGTTACGCAGGCCGCAGTAAACCGATGTAGAGCCAGCCCGTAGTCGGGTGCTGATTTTGGGTGCCTGTCCAGCGTTTGAAGCAGCCGGGGGCTATTATTTAAGAGGGAGGTGTGAAGGAAACATCATTTAAGAGGAGGAAGAACCCTATGTGGTGTGGGGGAAGTGGGGAGAGTAGAGGTAGCTGAACTTTTTGGGGTCCCGACACTTATTAGTTGTCTTTAGCATACCCTGGTGCCCCGCTTTTTATGAGGGATGTTGCACACCGCCCAAACCTTTTGCTTACATGGGGGAGATTTCCGTTCGCAATTTGGGGGCTGGTTCCCTTTTAAGATTTTTCCCTGTGTATTACAGTACTTTCTCGCATGCGTTCCAAGGAGTACAGGGCAAAAGGGAAATTTAACTGTTCCTAGTTAATTTAGGTGCTTTTTGGTACTTTTCATGCCTTAAATTTTTTCTTACTTATAGGGCTTAATTTCGCCTGCCTTTAAAAGGGGGGTTATGTACAGCAAATTCCCGCTAGAAAAACCAAGTGATTGAAGAGAATCACGCTGGTTGGGATCCCTAGTTTTGAAGGTTTCCATTATCCTTTCCATTTTCCTAGCAGATGTGATAAAACATTGTCCTTTTCACATTCTGTTTGGCCAATGCTAGGATTATTTCATTACCCAGGTTCAGGACTTTGCTAATCTCACTGACTCATCTCCACTTTTTTGACCACCGCATAGCTTGTCTAATTTCCCCCTGAAATTCGTGGCATCCCCTGAATCGATTATCCTGCCCATTTTTTTTGCCGTAACGAATTTTTTATCTCTTGTTATTCCCTCTTTAAGGTCTTAATGTATTCTGAAAACATGGGGCCCAAAAAATGATCCTTGTGGAACGCCACTTGGGGGCTGATTCCAACTCAAGACACCCCATTTAAACGATCCCGCTTTTCCTATTGACCATGCCCTAAACACCCCAGGAGGGGGTAAGAGGGGGGCGCCTCAAAAGGATGGTATAGGGGGAACAATCCCCCAAAGGATGGTTTGGGATGAAAAAAACCTTACCGGAAAGGTTACGAGAAACCTCCCTAAGTGGGTACAGAAACAACCTCACCAGGAGGGGTGTGGTAAACACCTCCCAAGGATGGGCTGGGGTGAACCCCTTCACAAGAATAATATGCGGTGAACACCCCCCACAGGTTGGGGTTTAGATAACAACCGCATACGGTGGGTTTGGGGGGAAAAAACCGCACACAGGATGGGTATGGGGTGAACAAACCCCACCAAAGGGGGGGTTGAGATAACAACCCCATCAGGATGGTTTGGGGGGAAAAACCCCACACAGGAGGGTAGGGTGAACAACCCCACAAGGAGGGTTTTGGGGGTCAAACCCCACAAGATGGGTATGGAGTGAACTACCTCACACAGGTAAGTATGGGGGTGAAAACCTCAACAGGATAGGTATGGGTGAACCTCAAAAGGATGGGTTGGGGTGAACCTCACATTGGATGGGTTTGGGGGGGGAAAACCCCCAAAGGTGGGGGGTAGGGTTTCAAAAAGATTAACCTTTTAATTTTAAATTTTTCCCCCATTTTATGTACTACTTCGACACGTTCTGTGTTTCCTTTCGGGTACATAATGAACTGTACCCAGGGCTTTTTTAAAAGTAAACGTAGTCACTCCAGTCCCGACCCGGTACCCCTCAGTGAAAATTATTACGTTTTTGAAAAGAGGGAAAAGCTTTCTTGAAATGTCATGAAGCCACCACTGTGTTTTCAATCTTTTGGGTGCACTTTGTTAATTTCGTTGGGGGTTGTTATTTTACTCAAGATATAGTTTCATAAACGCTTTTAAAAATTTTGAAACACGGTTAATTTTGGGGCAAGGGGATAAGTAGATAAATACCGAAACCCATGGAAAAAAAGCACAAATGGCGTATAATGGATCCTTGAATGACTAGTTTTTTCCCAGACGTTTGTGACTTTATAAAGCCCATTGGGGTCTTCAAACGAGTCAATTTAAAAGGGCGCATTTTATGGGTTTTTTGGGCTACTTTTCCATATGGCAAGTTACCCACCATCCTGCCTTTCCCCTTCGTAAGCAAAGGAATTTCAAATTCAAATTGTAAAGGTAAAGACTGCAATTAGTAAAGTAAAATCTCTAAGTGTCGTAAATTTTTATCATAGCAAAAATTTAAAGGGGAGTAAGTTAAAAAGAGTAGAAAAAAGACTCCCCGACTTACCCTTAGAGGCATACGACTTGCGCATTTACCGATTTTTTAAACCCTTTTTTTTGCCATGGTTTGAAGAGGTGTTGTCATTTGTGCGAGGAAGCTGCGGGTTGCTAGCCCCTTAACAACCACAAAAATGGTTCAACTGGCAAAACGTCAAATTACAGAGAACCATTTAAAACCCCGCACACCCCAACAGGGGGAGCCTAGACTATAACTAATTTCCTCCCCAAAACTCCTTGCCCCCTCCCTCCCGGGGAAAATTGGTGTGGTGGAGGGCTCTTGATCCAACGGATCAAATATAACCGAGACTTCGTGAAAATGAAATATAAAACCGACAAGTAGATAAATAAGACATGAGAAACAGACGTGTATCATCAATAAAGGTACCTCACTGTTATGTGTGCTTTAATACGCCTCTTTAGACGATGCAATATCCCCCCAATGAAAAGCAGGGGCGCCACTAGCACGAAGAGAGACAACACAATGTCAGGGGCCCCAAGACTGTTCAACTGCTTCCCAGCATACATAAGGGGGATTAACCAATATGACCCTGGCTGTCTTTAAGCACCTTAGTCAGTACCTGACCAGCCGGGTGTGCTTCGCACGCGGGTTGCGTGCGATCAACAGTAACAGCCTGGTTGATCAGGCCCTGATCCACCATGAGGCTTGGTTACAGACCGGGCCGAGGGGGCGTTGACCCCCGAAACTCTGTCCAGGTGTACTCCAGCATACTGATGATGTAACCAGTTTTGCTAAATAAAAAAAAATGGCCCAATTAGTAGCGACCTCAGTTCACACACCAAGAGGACAGATTCGATCCCCGGACGTATAGAAATGTTGGGTGTCGTCGTGCACCTGTTCTAGCAGTAGGTAGGTATCTGAATGTTAGCAGATTTGTGTGGGTTGCATCCTGGAGAACAGAACCATGGTACCTCAACGATAAGGCACTTGATAACATGGCTTTATTGGGTTATACTGCGCTACTAATCTCGAGAAAATATTCTAAATATTGAGAGTAAAAATGGCCTAATAAAGGAGCTACTACTGTATTTTCATGGATATTACCATAATTTTATTATTACTTCATAAGTTTCCCAACATAACTGTGGAAAATTTTTTGATTTTCCGAAACTATAGTGCCTAATAGGTGTTTAATGTGTCTATATGGGTCAAAAATGTATTTGAAAATAAGAGTAGAACCAAGAGTTCCCTTTGCGCATGCGCGGTGGGCGGGGGGGGGGGGGGGGGGGGAGCGCGTATTGTTTTAAAATTGGTGGTGAGGAAGCTGAGAAAACATGGAACCACGAAATTGAGTTCACGGTGGCCTAAGGATTAATATGGGCCCTTTCATTTCATAATAAGAAGTGTCTTTAATTGTTCCTGGTGGAGAGTGGGGGAAGGGATTTACGGGACCACAGTAATAGAGTGGTAAAAGGGGTGATAAGAGAAGGAGGGGGGTGATGACGCGCCACAATGGACTGTGTCCTGGGGAAAATTACCCTTGGATTAATCATAAATCATGGGTTTCTCGATCTTAAGGAGTGACCTCTAGTTTGTTATAATAGTTATGAGACGTTAAATCGGCTTGTGAATTGTAATGTAATTAATGATTAATACGCTAAGTTAAGAGAATATGTGAAGTGAAATAAGTCGTTTGCTCCGAGTAAAACACGCTAGACCTCGTTGTTAACGAGACGAGGAAAGGGGAACTCCTTGAGTCACGACGCTCTAAAGCAGGACAAACCAGCGGATACCTCGTCCTGCTGGAATGAGAATCGTTGCGGTGTAGCAGGACATCGAAAATGAGATGGTGAATCAAGAAAAGGGGGAATATCAATCACCCACGTTAAGTAACCCTTCTAGTTATAGCAACCTTAGACTGGCCAGTAGTGGTTTATTTTATAATAGATAGGTTACGAGTGATCCAGCTACATCAAGTGACCACCAGAGAACATCTGGTAAGTAGTGGGATTATGTACAAATGTTTTCCTGACGGTGTATCCATGTGTGTCCTCCCCCCCCCCCTTCATTCAGTTAAACTAAATATACTCATACAGTCCAAAATTTAAATTTTAGTAGCACCGTACTTGTGGGGCTACCCAATCCATACTGGTCTCGGATAGATATGGATAAGATTGTGAGGTCGAGGGGACTACTTGGTGCGACCAGGGGGTGGTTAAGTTTTCTCACATGTCACACGGGGTGACTACGGTAAACAATATGATTGTCTCCCAATGAGTTACTGGTATGTATATAATGTTGAGGTACATACAGGTAAGCACCTAGAAAATTTTCCATATCTGCCCGTTGGTCCTTCGAGAAGGGATGCAATAGTGAAAAAATTAATTAAATTAAATTTACTTAATAATTAAGTGACTGATTGAAGGAAGTGGGTTGTAGGGTGCACAAGTTTAATCGATCGTGTGATGGATGACAATTAGCCCAATTAATTGCTGGGCAATGTGTGGCTAGGATATATACAAGAGTAAAGTGCAAGAATTACTCTTATAAGGCGCCTACTTAAGTTGTATAATCAGTGATTAATAATTCTCTAACCATGACTGGATCTAATGGGTTAATGTGGCTGAAAAAGTCCGTGAATTTTAGAGTAATGAAAGCATCATTACAGGCTATTAAAAGCCATGGGGACAAAGGCATTTGATTTAGTGAATCAAAGAACCGTAAACCCCTAATGAATTAAAGTTATATTTAGATGCTTTAGAGAGTAGATTTGATTGGTACAAAATTGGGGTTTTTAAAGACTGTGAAAGAGATCTGCTGGAGAATTGTGCAGATAAAATGGAAATGAATGTTTTAATTAATCAACATTACGAATTGGGAAAAAAACTGTCTTGAAAAAGTAAGGCTTTGAATAAATTAAAAGGGTGTAAGCCAGGCAGTTGATCAACCTATTAATGCAAAGGGGGGGTTTCCCCAAACCCCCATAGTACGGTCTGGAGGAAATCAGACTAGGTCGGCAGGAATTAATTGTTCAATTGCGCCCAGCCAGCCAAACAGTTCTAAGGATATAACACATAATGACGCTGAAGTATCTGTCAAGTCTCAAAAGGGAAATAATCCCAGTGGTAATAATCATATTTAAAGAGTTAAATAGGCACATATCAAGTCAGGAATCAGTAATAGTGGTTCCTCACATCAAGGTAAGAGGAATAAGTACCTCAGTAAGTGTAACCCGGTAATAAGAGGTCAGGCAAGGAAAAGAGAGACTGCCTCTTCTGCCAGGGTACTCATTTCACTAAAAATTGTAATGCTGTAATTCATGGGATATTAAAGTGGAAAGAATGAAAGAACTGACAGATTTATCAGATGTCTAGACAATCATAATGTAAAGGATTGTCATACCAAATTGAACAGTTGCTATCAATGCAAAAAGGGGAAAAGCACCATACAGTTATGTGCAGGGTTGTTTGTGATTTTTTATAATAATGGTGACAATAATGATAATGTTAATAACCGACACTACAGTGACTGATGTAAAGGTTGCAGCTAATGGCAATAATGATGGCCTAGCTGAGGTAGCCTTGCGGTGTTGGATGAAAAAATTCAGGATAAAGGGCATAAACCCAAAACCATACGGTGTCACTCTCCTCAACACTGGTACGGGCCATGAAATATATGGCAGACTACCCCCTAGTAATAATGACTAGAGGAAGTAGTGAATACGGTCACGGTGTCTTACTCATGAAAGGTCAACCCAGTACAAGTATTCTTCTATCGAGAATGTTTGTTGAACCAGTCTAATTTGTGGGAGCTGGACAGCATAGGGATTAATGTAAATGAGGAAAGTCCAAATAAATTCCCTTTACTCAGGAACAATACCTGAAGGATGTTAATTGTGAATCTGGACATTACGGGGTGCGACTTCCTTTGGAAGCTTGACCGTCCAGAATTACTACTAATTATAGGATGGCGTATGGACAGTTAAAGGGCCCCAGCTCTGCGAACTGAGAAAGACACCAAAATTGTTGACTGTTTAATGATATAATTAATAAGCTTTTAAATAATAAATTGTTCTTACTTCAGGCGACGATAAATGCACACCTTAAATGCACAGGCGGTCCACTGAGCGAAGAAATTGGGTAAATAATTTATGTGGACAATTTCCGGGTGTGACGTCAACTGAAGAGGAACTAATGAGGATATGTGAAGGGGTTAATGAAATAATGAAGAAATGTGCTGGGACTGACTTGGGATACTGAGAGACTTGTTTTTGTTAAAGTCTCAAAATTCCAGTATCCCCAAAAAATTTAAATTCCAGGGAGCTTTAGGCTTATGCCCTGAGAGAAGGGAAACACTAATTAGTCCATTTTGAGGGTTCAATAAATATGGGGGGCCAGTGAAGAGGGGAAAAATTGTACTCCACATTATGTAAGTCGTCTAGCAACGACCTCCCCCCGGCCGCAGTGGGGAAAAATTTTTTTTGATTTTCGAAACTATAGTGCCTAATAGGGGGTTTAATGTGTCTATTGGGTCAAATAATGTATTTGAAAATAAGAGTAGAACCAAGGGGTTCCCTTTGGCATGCGCGGATGTGCGGGGGGGGGGGGGAGCGCGAAATTGTTTTGAATGGTGGTGAGGAAGCTGAGAAAACATGGAACCACGAAATTGACGTTCACGGTGGCCTAAGGATTAATATAGGCCTCATTTCATAATAAGAAGTGTCGTAATTGTTCCTGGTGGAAAAGTGAGGAACGGGATTTACGGGACCACAGTTAATAGAGTGGTAAAGTGTGATAAGAGAAGGAGCGGGGGACTGACGCGCCACAATGGACTGTGTCCGGGGGAAAAAATTACCCTTGGATTAATCATCACTCATCGGTCTCAGATCTTAATGGATGCCCTCTAGTTTGTATAATAGTTTTTGAGACTTTTAAATCGGCTTGTGAATTGTAATGTAATTAATGATAATAACGCTAAGTTAAGAGAATATGTGAAGTGAAATAAGTCGTTTGCCCCGAGTGAAACCGCTAGACCTCGTTGTTAACGAGACGAGGAAAGGGAAACTCCTTGAGTCACGACGTCTAAAGCGGGACAAACCAGCGGATACCTCGTCCTGCTGGAAATGAAAATTCGTTGTCGGTGTAGCAGGACATCGAAAATGAGATGGTGAATCAAGAAATGAGGAATATCAATCCCCCACAGTTAAGTAACCCTTCTGTTATAGAAACCCTTTAGACTGGCCAGTAGTGGTATGTTATAATTAGATAGGTTACGAGTGATCCACTACATCAAGTGACCCCCAGAGAACATCTGGTAAGTAGTGGGATTATGTACAAATGTTTTCCTTGACGGATGTATCCATGTGTGTCCTACCCCCCCCCTTCATTCAGTTAAACTAATATACTCTATACAGTCCACAATTAATTGTAGCACCTTTCTTGTGGGTGCTACCCAATCCATACTGGTCTCGGATAGATTGGATAAGATTGTGAGGTCGAGGGGACCACTTGGTGCGACCAGGGGTGGTTAAGTTTTCTCACATGTCTACACGGGGGGGACTACGGTAAACAATATGATTGTCTCCAATGAGATTACTGGTATGTATATAATGTTGAGGTACATACAGGTAACCCACCCTAGAAAATTTTCCATAATAACTTCATGGGTCATGTAGCAGTGTTGTTGAAGCCAAACATCTTCCTCACCTGTCTGAAGCTCCAGTTGTAAACTTTACTTCAATCTTTTAAATTTATTACTTTAGTTATGTAAAGGCTATATACCCATAGGGGCCATATAGGGTCTGGGCATGGGAGGCATTCGGGGTTCGGCCCAACGGGTGACAAGTCCAGTTCCTTGGATCAAGACCCTCACCAGCATCAAGGCAAAAGCTATCAGCTAGAGAGGATTATTATAACTATAACTAAGCGCTAAACCCCATAAGGATCATACAGCATTGCAGGTAGGGTGTGCTGAATTATTATTATTATAATAAAGGGGGGAAGCGCTAAACCGGGGATTTACAGCCCCTGGGGGGGGATGTGGAAGGCATTCAGGCTAATCGGGGAATGGAGCACAGATCCAATTCCCTAAATCAAGAGCCCTCAAAAACATAAAGGGAAACCTTTCCTTGAGGGGAGGGTGTGCTGAAGATGTAATACATATGGTTGATCAGAGACCAGCGGGGGTGAAGAGTAGTATAGAGAGGTAGTTAAAGGCATGAGGAATGCTAAAGGAGGTTTATCTGGAGAGGGTTTCGGGGGTCAACGCCCCACGGCTCGATCTGAAACCAGGCCTCATGGTGGATCAGGGTCTGTCAACCAGGCTTTTAAACTGCTGGCCACATGCAAGTGACATACAAACCACAGCCGTGGTCAGGTACTAACTTTAGGTACCTGTCAAGTTCCTTCTTGAAGACAGCCAGGGGTCCATTGGTAATACCCCTTATTTTATGCTGGGAGGCAGCTGAACAGTCCTGGGCCCCAGGTCTTATTGTGTTGTCTCTCCATTTTACTCGTGGCACCCCTGCTTTTCATGGGGGGAATGTTGCAAACTCCTGCCGAGTCTTTTGCTTTCACAGGGAGTGATTTTCATGTGCAGATTTGGTACCAATCCCTCCAGGGCCTTCCAAGTGTATATTATCATGTATCTCTCATCTGCATTCCAAGGAATACAGATCAAGGGGCCTTCATCCGTCCCGTAATTTAGGTGCCTTATCGTACTTATGTGTGCTGTGAAAGTTTTCTGTACACTCTCCAGGTCAGCAATGTGCCTGCCTTGATTATTATTATTACAATCAAGGGGAAGCGCTAAACCCGGAGGATTATACGGCCTGGGGGGGTATGTGGAAGGCATTCAGGCTTTAAATTTTGGGAACTGGGGCATAGATCCAATTCCCTAAATCAAGAGCCCCCACCAACATCAAGGAACCTTCCTTGAGGGGTCGCCTGCCTTGAAAGGGGCCGTTAGTGTACAGCAGTGTTTTCCCGCCTAGAGAGAACAAGCGATTTAAAGAGAATCACACGGCTTGGCGTCCCTAGTTTTGAAGGTTGTCATTATCCATCTTATCATTGTCCTAACAGATGCAGTAGATACATTGTGTGATATTTGAAGGCGAGATCCTCTGACATTATCACTCCAAAGTCCTTCACTTTACTTTTTCGGTCTACTGTATGGTTTTGAATTTGTCAGATACCCCTTACATTTTTAATTTCCCCAAGTTTTCAATATCTGAGTAGTTGAAATTTCTCCCCGGTTAACCTCATATTGTTTTGATGGCCCATTTGAAGATTTGGTTTCCGCTTGGAGTCTTGTGGGGTCTTCAATGGAGGTCACTGCCATGGCAATCCAGGTGTCATCCGCAAAGGAAGACACCTCTAAGTCAGATATGAGGATGAGGAATAGAATGGGAGCGAGTACTGTGCAATGTGGAACAGAGCTTTTCACCATAGCTGCCTGTGACTTTATTCTGTTTACTATTAAATATTTGTGTTCTGTATGTCAGGAAGTTAAAGATCCATCTACCAATTTTTTTTTGTTATTCCTTTATCCCCGCATTTTGTGCACTATTACACCATGGTCACACTTGAAAGTTTTGCAAAGTCTGTGTATACTACATCGGTATTTTGTTTATCCTCTATAGCATCCAGGACCTTGTTTATAGTGGTGCAGTAGCTGGGACAGGCAGGAGCAACCTGCTTACACCCGTGTTGTCCTGGGTTGGTAATGGATGGGTATCTAGGTGGTTGGCGATCTTTCTTCTTAGAACCCTTTCAAAGATTTTTATGATATGGAATGTTATGCTATCAGTCTGTAGTTCTTTGCAATTGCTTTACTGCCCCCTTTGTAGAGTGGGCTATGTCCGTGTGTTTTTAGTGTATGCAGGATGACCCATGTCCATGCTCCCCCTCCATAGAATGCTGAAGGCACGTTACAGGGGGTTTCTTGCAATTCTTGTTTAACACGAAGTTCCACGAGTCTGGGCCTGGGGCAAGTGCATGGGCATGTCATTTATTGCCTTTTTAAAGTCTTGTGGAGCAGGTTTTTAATAAAAGGTTTAAAGAGGAAGTCTGTATGAAAGGTGGGGCCCTCACAAGGGGAAGATAAAGGGATTAGAGCAGTGACCACATTGGAGGGAAATTTTGTCTGCCTCCTGGTAGACAGGACAGTCTAATAGAATATAGCAAACTTAAACTGGAAATCGACAATTCTCACAGAGTGGCCCCTGGGTGCATCTCTATGAGATGCCCATGGGTGAGACGTGTGTGCCCAATGTGAAGACGGGAGAACACAGTCCAAACCCAAAACCCCAATATCGATGATAAACCAGAAACCTAAAACACGGCCCGATAGAATATAATTTGTTTTGAATCAACTCAGCCAACATTGTTGCCAACAGTTGTGAAGGTGGCTAGAGATTACAGCAAAATTAATGGACGCCCCCTATATTAAAAGTGGAGGTCATGTAGAGCTGACAGAGGATCAGACCTTCAACACTCCTTGTGTTAAATGACCCACATGAGTTTAACACACACATGTACATTTTTTCCATACATTACAGTATTGTTTATACATTATTTTGTGTAAATCGATTTTATACACAATGTCCTTTACTTCAGAAAACAATATGAACTTCAACGTTGAGAAATTTCAATTACTCCGATATGGTAATGTCAGGAAATTAAAATTTCATCGGAGTATAAAAACCCCACAAAAAGAGTGAAAAACTAACGTCAAAGACCTGGGAGTGATCATGTCGGAAGATCTCACTTTCAAGGACCTAACTTGTATCAATCGCAATCTGCTAGAAAAATGACAAGATGGATAATGAGAACCTTCAAAACTAGGGATGCCCAAACCCCTGAAGAGACTCTTCAGGTCGTTGTTCTATCTAGGCTGGAATATTGCTGCACATTAACAGCACCTTTCAAGGGAGGGAAATTGCTGACCTAGAAAATGACAGAAAACCCTTTACAGCATGTATAACTGAGATAAAAAAACCCAATTACTGGGAACTCTTGAAGTTCCTAAAACCTGTACTCCCTGGAATGCAGGTGGGAGAGATACATGATTATATACACCTGGAAAAATCCAGGAGGGATTAGCACCAAAATTGCACACGAAAATCCCTCCCTATGGAAGCAAAAGACTCAGCAGACGATTTCAACATCCCCCCAATGAAAAACAGGGGTGCCACTAGCACATTAAGAGACAACACAACAGATGTCAGGAGCCCAAGAATGTTCAAACTGCCTCCCAGCATACATAAGGGGGATTACTGATAGGGTCCCTGGCTGTCTTCAAGCAGGCAAATGGACAGGTACCTAAGCCAGTACCTGAACCCCGCCGGCTGTGGTTCGTATGTTGGATTGCGTGCGGCCAGCAGTAACAGCCGGTTGATCAGGCCCTAATCCACCATGAGGCCTAGTTTACAGACAGGCCGCGGGGGCATTAAACACCGGAACTCTCTCCAGGTATACCTTATGCTTTTATTATCTCCAAAATAATTGTTCACCTCTACAGCAGACTGTTCTTCCACTAAATGATATAGAAATTAAAGAGAGAGTAAATAAAAGGCAAAGAAAAAACCCAAAATTTTTTTTTATGTTATTTGAAATCTACGATACAGACAACACAGTACACACTCAGCAGCACCTAGGACCCACGTATGTTACCCTGTTGACTGTACATGTGATCAAACCCTATGTGAGAAAGTATATTAATTATTTATTATTCGAAAACAGTTGCTAAACCCGAATGGATCATAAAGTGCAATGGTGGATGTATTGTAAGGGATGAGTAGAGGGTGAATTATTATAAAACAAAGAAAGCGTTAAAAACCCACAAGGGTCATATAGTGCGCGGGGCAGAAAATAGTGTTGAGGCTATAAACAGCTAGATGGAGAGGGGATCAGAGGTGAGGGGAGAAAAGGGCCCGAAAGGGACGCTAAGGACTATATGTCAAAGTTTGTACAGTAAAGCAGTTGCTGACAAAAAGTCAAAAAGTGATTGTAAGTCAAAGGCAGGGCAGTCTGCCAGAAGGGAAGGGTAAAGGGAAAGAGTGGTGGGTGGCGGTGTCATTGGAGGTAAATCTTGCGGGCTCGCTGGGTAAAAACCCGGGGAATGACAAGAAAGTGAAGAACCAAAATAGGGACTTGACAAACCTCACAGAGAGGAATAGGGTGTTGTTCCATGAGGTACCATGGGTAAGGCGAGTATGGCTGGTGCAGAGCTGGGAGAGGAGCAGTCTCCCGAGTACGGCAATGGTGGTAAGATGGCCACAAACCTGAAAGTGGTTTAATAGAGCACAATTTTTATGGTGCATGCTTACCACTGTTGTTGCCAATGGCCGCAAAGACGGGCAGAGATGACTGAAAAAAATTTCCCGAATGGAATATCTCTATAGGAAACCAGGAGCTCATGCACCGCTGACCACGCAGGGAGCATTTCGCTTGTTCATTGCCCTGCACATCAATGTGTCCAGGGACCCCAAAAGAAAACTACATCTTTGTTCTTGTTAGCCACACGGCACCCAAACCCTAGTTGAATACAAAGGACTAATGGATGAGGGAAATCAAATTGTTTAATGGTTTGTAATTCACTGAGGGAATCTGAAAGGGTCCAAAAGTCGAAGAAATATATATGTAATACGGAGAAGCACAATGAGGATGGCATACAACTTGGCAGTAAAAATACTAGCCAAGTCTAACAAATGTCCTCGGGACAACATCGTCAGGGAACACTGCCGCGAACCCAACACCATCAAAAGATTTGGAACCATCTGTATAAAACAGTAAAGGATGAGCATGTGATCGGAAGTGATCAAGAAAAAGAGCGAGCAGCAGTTGTTTGGTAGGAGAGCTTTGGTGCAGGACAGTAAGGAAAAACAGACACGAATTGTCAGAACCTCCAAGGAAAATAGAGGTGAAAAGTTAGTGGGATGTAAATGAATGACATAGTGCAATAAGTTACTTTCCACTAAAAAGTCATAAGAAGAAGTTTGTCTTAAAGGTGGGACTTTCAGGGATGAATAGATTTAAGAATGTATGTGCATCAGGGTGCTGAAGATGTGGAAAGCGAGTTCTTCATGTTTTTTTGATACTGGAGAAGGGGAGGGGCAAATATATTAATATATATCGTGGTGTTAAAAGTAACCTGGCAAGCCTTGCAAAGAGGGGACTGGCCATCTCTCCATACCACATCCGTGCCAGCACATCCAATTCTAACCCTGTGAGATAGTTTCCCACCCCACCCACCGATGGAAATATGGCCGGGAGTCTAATTTGATTTGAGGGAAAAAGTAACTTGGTCATCTCAATTTAGACCAATGCTGTTGCCAGAATTTTGAATGATTGAAAAAAGGGCCCCCAGGGGAGTTTGGGCAGAAATGAGTAAGAAAAGATAAGAAAGTTCGTTGGATTTTAACCCCGGGGGTTACCCACCAGGATAACCAAGAAAGTCAGTGCGTCATGAGACTGTCAATTTTTTCCCTTGGGCCCTTTAATCTTGTCCCCCAGGATGCGACCCACACAGTCGACAAACACCCAGGTCCTTTTGTGTAGGTGAAAGGACAACAGGTTAAGGAAACGTGCAAAAATGTTTCCACCCCCCGGGAATCGAACCCGGGCCTCCGTGTGTGAAGCGGGTTTAGCCCCAGGCCCCCCGGGCCCCAAATGAGTGACTCGGTCCATGTCATTGCCCTTAACGACTCTCTCCGGGTCTGGGAAAAAAAAAAAACTGCTTGCTAGAAATGCGAAAATTTAAAACCCTTTGTATACAAAAAAATTGTCATGTGGGGAAAAATTTTTGGTGTTGGGAGTCAAACTTACATGTTAATTTAAACATAAACCCAAAAGGGGTTTACAGGCGAGGGAGGGATAAGAACACAAAAAGGGAGGAACATCCACGGGCTAATGGTCCAATTTTTGGCAGGTTGTTCAAAAACCCAAACCCCTAAAAAAATATTTCCCCAAACCCCATTTCAATGTACCAAAGGAATAAGCTTTGAAAACCTTAGGATCAGTAAAAGTCCCACTAAAATTTTATTTTTAAAAAAAAAGAAGCGTAAGCCAAAAGGGATACAGCAGCCCCACTCAAAGGGAGGGGAGAACTGAAACATGTATAAGTTTCCTTTTCCTAAGTGAGGGTAATTGAAAAATTGTTCTAGCCATTGTATTGTGAATTTTTACTTACACTTATTAAATGTAAAAAAAGATTTTATTAAAATAAGATTTTTATTAAAAATTTTTTTAAAAATTGAAATTTTTTAATGAGCCTGATTTATGTACTTGGTAATGCTAGGGGGGTAAAAAAATTTTTGGGGCATAAATTTCATTTTGACTTAGAGGACAAGCTGTAGTTCGTCAGGGGGTTTAAAAAAAATGGCCATTAACATACATTTTGTTATTAAACTCTTTGTGTATAACATTTCACTAGTATGTCTTAAAAAAATAAATGTGGAGTTATTCAGTGGTTACATAAAAACAAGTAGGTAAATAGGACATGTGAAACAGTGAGGAACAAACCACCCAAAATTAAATCTTTTTAAAGGCAAAGAGAATAACCTTCAAAAAAATTTTTTTTCAAGGTGGGGATGACCATCTCAAAATTACTTCTTCGCTGTTTTCAATTTTTAAAGTCACCTCTGGATTTGGCTGAAGCAGCTTGCTGAGCAGTTGTATGTCTGACAAAAAAGATATCCAAGGGTTGCATGTGTGTATATTCCTAAATGGAGTGTGCAAACTCTTGGTCTGTCAGATTAGTATCATAAACTATTGGGCAAAGACCAAGTATTTGAACAAGCCTTTATTTGGAAAAGTTTGCGAAAGAGAGAAGTTATTTAAAATGAGCCCATGCCCGAAAAAGAATTGTTTGGTTTTCCTTCCCATGTGACATTGAGTTCCAGGCCGTTTGCAGCTGTAAAAAAGTTCAGTCAGTTCATAAATTTAATCCCCCACTAAATCACAGTTTGCTTGAGAAATGCAATGATGTATACAGTGAGGATAATATTGCACATAAATTTCCAATAAAATGGGACATGGCTCGAAAGTTTTTTCCCAAAAAAAGCCAGAAAAACCTATCTTTGTTTTTTTTAACAGCTGTGTTACACTTTTCCCAACCACTTTGTGCCCCCCAAAACAAAAATCTTGTAAGGGTATATACACAAGTCCTTCCCTACCTTTACAATTCCCTTGAAGAACCCCCCTTTTAATTTTTAATCCATTTACTTTAAAAACCTCCCCAAAGAACTGGCACCTGAAAATACCAGTTTTTAGAAACAGGTATTTTTTTAGATTGCCAAAACATTTTCAAGAAAGGGTACCCAAAAAACCGTCTACCCGGCGACTTCAGATTAAAAAACTTTTCCCCACACTCGGGATTACATTTATTATCTAATTTTTTTTTAAAATTTTAATAAAAAAAACTATGAAATGTGTATAAATATGTATTATGTTCCCTTTATGGAGAAAATTCCAAAATTTTTTTTGTAGTGTCAAAATTAGTTTAAGTCAATAATTAAAGAAAAGAAAATGCTTTAATTTTTTTTAAATATTATGTGTTTGGTTCCCAAAAGGGTTGGCACTTTGGTTTATCATGGAAAATATTATGAAATAACTAGACTTAGTAAGAGTGCCTTGAATGCACCACATCCTTAAATTTCCTTCATTACCCTTCTATCGTATAGTTTTAAGTACTGTAAGAGTATCAGTAGTTTTTCATGAAATAACAAAACTTAGTACTTTAAAAGTGTATTATGTTCCATGTTATGCATATTTAAATATTTTCTTTTTTTTTGTTTTAAACTTATACCCCTATTTATTATTTTAATGGGAGCCTCTAAACCCGTAAGGGCCTTCAGTGCCTAGGAAAGGGGGAAAATCGATTAATCTCAGAAAGAGGGGGTACCTTCAATTCTTGGGTAAGAACCCTTCACCCGGGTCAAGTCAACCCACTTGAAGAGACACCATTTTTTATGTCTGCTTTTGTAAAATCACCATAAACCATTCTAAAACTAAAGAATACAATTTTAACATACCTTCATGTGAGAACTTTTCTCATGAAAAAGTTGCTGTACCTTGTTAAATAAAATAAATTCTATCTCTTTGTTCTTGTTTAACATGCAAACTTTAAGCACACTTGTGTCCCCGGGAGCTGCATACCATAAACACCGTTTTCTCTGGTGTCACTCTAGTTTTGTAGAAGCCTTAAAAATGTTTGTAGTCCCAAAAAATCGGAAAAGTATCATCATATGGTTGATTAAATAAATATATAAAAAAAAAATTTAAAAAAAAACAGTGTCAAATGTATTCCAAGGAATCATCAAACATTTAATCCCTAAAAAACAGTTAAGCACTGGATTTGTTTGCTTGAACATTTCCTTTGGGCACATAAACAACACTGTCCCTTTTTCTACAAAAAAATGTTATTTAAAAATCAATCCCCAGATAAAAAAACTTTGAAAAATTTTGCAAGTCTACAATTTCCCGTGAAATGCTTTCTTAAGTTTGCAAGCATTCTTTATATCAGTACATCCATATAATTTTTTTATATTATTTTTTAGTATTGTACTGAAAATTCATGGGAAACCCAAACCCCCCCAAACCAAACAACCCCCAACAAACCCCCCCCCCCCCCCCAAAAATAATTTTAAAAAATTTATGGATGTTACAAACAAATTACCCCAAATTTTCCCTTTTTTTGGAACTGAAAAGTCCCAAAGTGTTTGGGTTTAGATTTTTTGGTATAAAGTTTTATTTAAATTTTTTTTTAAAAAATTTCCCAACACGCTTTTTTGGGCCTCCCCCTCTTTCTCCCTCACTACACACTACACCCCTCACATAACATGGGTTGTTATTAAAGAAAAGTTGGTTACTTTCTCCAATGGCAGTTTCTAGTCATGTTTTTACTTGCAGCAAAAAAAGGACCCTTCCCCCTTTAAATTTAAGAAAAGGGTTTGATTTCCCAAGGAAAAATTGGTAAAGATTTTACAACCTAAAAAGGGGGTTTCCACTCAGCATAACAAACTACTGACTTTCTTACAAAGCCAGAATGGTTGGCTTTTCCATTTTTGGGGAACTTAGTAATATTACTTACAATCCAAAAAATGGCACAGACTTTTCCCCACAAGCCAAAAAATAGTTGGACACTTACTAAAACTTAAAAAAACCAAACCCCATCATGGCGGGTTTTCTCTCACAATGCGCGTAAAATGAGCTATTTACTTACCTCACAAGCAGCGACATGGTACATGATTACTCTCACAAAAGCGAGAAAGGTATTTATTACTTTCAAATGCAGGTAACATGAGCTACATGACTTCTCTCCAAGCGCAGTAACATGGCTACATGACTTTTTCTCAAAATGCGCGTAACTGAGCTATGATTACTCTCAAATGCAGCGTAAACATGGGCTACATGACTTTCTCTCCAATGCAGAAAAAAGGGTTAAAAAAATTA
>NW_026488077.1:0-21905 GCF_026875155.1 Cherax quadricarinatus | reverse complement strand
TAAAAATTTTGAATACAATCCCGTTGAAAATGTAATGAACAATACCGTTGATAAATGTAATTTTGGGAAGTGGTGTTGGTAGAAAAGTTATGTGTTGGTGAAATGTTGTAGAGGAGGGAATGGAGGGGTGGTGTCCCCTACATAAAAACACACTGAACAACGTCGTGCTCATATACGAAGACTCCCACGGGGTCAAAAATTTTGGGAAGTGCACTTAACAAACTCATGGACAAGGGAAAACACCGTTGACTTGAAAAGTCTGCCATTTATATGAAAAATTTTTTTCATTATGCGGGAAAACTAAAACAAGTCCCAGGGCTACTAAATGGACACAACTGTATAAACTTTCTTTATTAAGCGGGAATTTTCCCTCATTTAAAAAAAGTTCCTGACTTCATCACAAAGAAACCACCGAACCCTTGATGTTTGTGTCTAAAAGGTGCAGAGTCATGAAAAACCCCAAAAACCCTAAATTCCATTTTTGTAAAACCTCAAACTATAACTCTTGTGTTTAAAAATTTTAAAAAACATTTCCCAATCAACTTCTTGCCCAAAAGAAAAAGTGGGGCTACAATATCAGGGTGTTAGGATTTATTGGGGAAAACCTTCTCTAAAAAAATTTTAACTTTAGTCCTGCTGATAATTTTAAATTTACTTGGGCTCCAATTTTGGCTCATTCTGAACCTTCTCTTATTATTGGCTTTTTCAATGCGAGACACAAAATCATTGGGAAAACTCACTTTTGGGTAACGTAATGGCAATCATGTTGTAAAACTTAACATTTCATACCCCCACTCCACAAAGGGGGCATTTTAAAAAGCAACAGCAATAGCACAACCCCCCATTATAAAAATCTTTAAAAGAGTCTAAGAAGAAAAGATCACCACCCATCTGAAACCCATGGGTTAAAAAAACCCGGGAAACATGGGTATAGAACGGGCGCTCCGTCTGTCCAACTTTGGATCACTACGAAAAAGGCCCAAATGCACTGAAGAAAAAAAGATGCAGATGTTATATACAGATTTTTGCAAAGCCTTCGAAAAGTTGACCAGGGTGAATAGCGCACAAAAAGCGTGTAAAGGAAAAACGGAAAAGTCGGTCGATGGACAATTTCCTAAATAACAGAACACGAAGTAGTCTAAACAAGAAGCCCAGGGCTACGGTGAAAAGCTCTGTTCCCAAAAAGGACAGTACTCCTCCCATCTTGTTCCTCACCTCATACCCGACATGAAAAGGTGTCCCCACAGCCCCGTGTCTTCCCTTTTTCAGAAAACACCCGAATATGAAACAATTTTCATTGCGACACTGCGGGCTCCGGTGGACATCAACCAAAATCTTTCGGGGGCTGCAGAAAACAATTAAGTTCAACGATGAGAAATTTCAATTACTCGATATGGTAAACAGAGGAAATTAAATTTTTCATCAGAGTAAAAAACAATTCGGGCCACAAAATAGAGCGAAACCCAACGTAAAAGCCCGGGGAGTGATCATGTCGGAGGATTCACCTTCAAGGACCATAACATTGTATAAATCGATCTGCAGAAAAATGACAGGGGATAATGGAACCTTAAAATAGGGGGGGCCAAGCCCATGATGCTCCTTCAGGTTTTTTGTTCTATTAGGCTGGATATTGCTGCACACTAACGCCCTTTTAAAGGGCAGGTGAAATTGCTGCCCTAGAAATGTACAAAACTTTCACGGCATGCATAACGGAGATAAAACCCTCAATTACGGGAGCGCTTGGGGTTCCCTAAACCTGTTTTCCCCCTGGAACCCAGGGGGGAGAGATACTGATTATATACCCCTGGAAAATCTAGAGGGATTCCCCGAGGGGCACGAAAATCATTCACTACGAAAGAAAAAAGACTTGGCAGACGATGCACCCCCCCCAATAAAAGCGGGGGGTGTCACTAGCACGTTAAGAGCCCCATACAATAATGTCAGTGGCCCGGGGGACTATTCAACTGCCCCCCGCAACAAAGGGGGGATTCCCAACAGACCCCGGGCAGTCTTAACTGGCACGGAAAGCCCCAAAAGTCATTTCCCCTTCACTGGGCTGTGGCTCGTACGTTGTTTCCCTGCAGCCGCAGCAACACCCGGTTTTGATCGGTCTGATCCCCCAGGGGGCCGGGTCACGACCGGGCCGCGGGGGCGTTGACCCCCGGGAACTTCTCAGGTAACCCCAGGTAATAATGGGGAAAAATTGTAGGTGCCTTGCCCCACACATTCTTTGGAGGCGTCCTTGATCTTGCCTGGGTTAAACATTATTCTGCCAGCTGTGGCTTCCTTTGTAACAGATATAGGTCTGATCTTTTCCCCTAGGCTAACCTCACTAGATTTGGAAATTTCCCTTTCCGGGTGGGATTTTCAAACAGAAGTTTAATTTTTCCCCCTGATCAACATGATGACTTTGTTGACATGGGGACTGACGGGTATAATTCCTAAGAGTGTTCCTTTTAGAGCCCTTTAACAATGACCTGTGACCCAGTACAGAACTCTTGAGCCGCCACTGCAACCTCTTGGTCCAAAAACCCAAAAAACCCCTAAAAATCATCCTCCTTAAAAAAACCTTATTTTTAAAATGTTTTAAATTGTACTTAAAAACGTATGCTCGCGACTAGGCCTACCCATAAAAAACATTGTCCCCCTGGAATGCTGAGGCTCTTAAACTCCCCTTTGGGCTGCTCCCGAGAGCTTTTGACAAGCTGCGGCAGACGGGAAAAATTTGTCACGGTTTAAGTCAACCCCCCAATTAGCCGGGCATGGAGGGACATAAATGAATTAAGGGTAAAAAAACTGGCAATGCGACCCTCTCCCTTTCAGGGCGAAGAGTTAGTGCGGGGGCGTTACATCTCTCCTAGATAAAACAAGCAACCTGAAGAGTGTATCTGGGCTTGGCATCCCTATTTAAAGGTTCTCTTATCCACCCTTCATTTTTCTACAGATGCGATGTACAATTTTATGGCCCTTGAAGGTGAATCCTCCAACATGATCACTCCCGGTCTTTGACGTTGGTTTTTTCGTTATTTTGGGGCCGGGAATTTTGTTTTGTACCTGTAAGTTTAAATTTTCCTTATGGTTACCAATGGGGAAAATTGAAATTTTAATCGTTGAACTTCTATGTTTTCTGCAGCCATTGAAATATTTTGTTGATGGGAAATGGTAGGGTGAACCGAAAAAGTGTGGAAAAAAAGACACTTTTTTACAGTTCAGGACATTTATTAAAGGGAAAACGTTTCCCCACGGTGGCTTCTTCAGTCCTAATACAGAAAAAAATAAAAAAACCACATATTATAGGGGGGGGATTAGGTGAGGTAAAGCGTGGGAAAGGGGTGGTAAAGTAGGTAGAAAAGGAAATGGAACAAAGGGAGGTGAGGTAGAGGGGACCTGCTGGCTTAAAAGTAACCGTTCCCCGGATGGGTTTCCCTTGCTTAGAATTTTGAAATCGTAATACCGGATTTTGTTTTATAGTGTTATGACAAAATTTTGTGCAGCTTCAATGCATTTTCTCCTCAAAAGACATTTTTCTTTAATAACTTTTAGCTTCAAAAATTTCATGAGGTGTCCATCATGTCTCTATTTTGAACCATGCTTTTTTGGGGTATCATTCTGAAGCATTTTTGGGGTTTGCTATTCTAAAGTCCCCGAGTTTTTTGGCTGTTTCCCCTACATAACTTTTTTCACACACCCCACATGGATAGTGTAATTCCCCCCACTTGTGCCCAAAACATGCTTGGGTTTTTGTAAGGGTTTCCCAAAAGTAGTTGAAGAGTGGTGGATTTTTTTAGCCCTTTCTGTCAAAAAAATTTTTTAAAACATTAGTGGCACGTTGCGACCGGTTAAAAAATTAACTTGGAGGCTTTTTTTTCAATTTTTATAGGGGTTTCTTGCTGGGATACGTTTGCACGTTTCCCGCAGTCACGTATAAGTGTAGGGAAAATGAGTGAATAAAAGAGTTGGTGATTTTGTCTTCTTCTTCGAGGAATGCGGATGGAAAATTTTGAGGCTTCAGAAAAAGCCAATAACTCCCCTCTTTTAGTTCTTGTGTCATGGGAGAGAAAAAATGTAGAAGATCTTTTTTGAGGTGGTTCGGTAGACTTTAAAAGAAAGTTTTTTTTCCCCCGGCGTAAAAGAAAATCGGAAAAGGTAAATGGTTTTTCCTTTCCCCTCTAAGTAAATTTTTAGTAGGTTTAGTTGTTGATGGTGTTGAGGATGCCCTGTACGTCAAGATTTTTTTTGGGGCAATACCAAAATATCATTACGTACCGTCCAAGTAACTGAAAGAGGGAATTTTTTGGGACCCTTTTTGATTCCGGCCCCCATAAAAATTTTGGAAAAAAGCACTAAGGGGGGGTCCATGGTAGTCCCAAGAGTTGTTTGTACTTCTTGTCCTCGACCTAAAACAGTTTTAACGAACACAAAATTCGCAAGGTCACAAAATCTTGGCGGGGGACAGGGAACTCTGTACATCTTTAATCCCCTGGAAGAAGTTCAATGGCTTGATCAAATGGGACATTTGGGAATAAGGGCATCACGTCAAAAAATTTCAAACTTCTTATCACTCATGCGAGACCTGTACGGTTAAGGAGGTCCCCGAAGCTTTTGAGGCCTGAGTTTTTACCCCGGATTTGACAAATTTTCGCCAAAACTCCTTAGACTGTGAGGGGCGCTGCCCGGGTACAGAGTAATGGGGGCTCATGGGACATTGGGTTTTTGGGGTTTTTTTAAACCCTAAAGTTAGCTGACTTGGGGTTGGTAGGGAGAGGCGCAAGAGTTTTTACCTTTTTCTGATTTCCCGAGTTCTGCGGGTTCTTACTGGAAAAAAAAGAACTGTTTCTTTCCTCCTGCGTTCGGGGATGGAAAAATTTGGTTGGGTGTTCAATAAAACTTTCATTTTATAACGTAGTTTTACTGTTGAGGATGACCACTCCTCCTCCCTTTTTCCGCTGTGGGGATGAGAATATCATTATGGTAGCTAAGTGTTTGGTGCCTGGATGTGCGACGAGAATGACGGCGCTAGGTTTCAGAAACAGCACTGCAAAAGCCTTGTTGAAAACCCTTGTTAAATCGAGTCACCGAAAAAATGGTTTTGTCACTGTGTTAAATGCTTTAGGCTTCGATGCCGTTTCAACTTGAGACCTAAGCTGAGTGCTTTGGATTTTGTTTACTGAGAAAATAAGAGAAAGGTTATTTATGATGTCAGCTCTACCAAATCTTTCCATTTTTCTGTGTTGACAGAGAGAGGCAAATTTTCTTTAGACCGTATTTCTGCTGTAGGTTGGCGGTGGAAAATTGTGAGCCTTTTTCGAAAATTTTTGTTTGTTTTTAACGTTTTAGGTTCGAGGACAAGAAGTACAAAAAAACTTTCGGGGCTAGCCCTGGGTCCCCCCCTTTAGGAGTTCTTGCCCAATTTTTATATGGAGGCCTGGGAAACAAAAAGGTCCTCAATAACTCCCGTTCAGTTACTTGGAGCGGTACGTGATGAAATTTTTTTGGGCATTTTACCCAAAAAAACTTTGGTACAGGGCATCCCCAACACCCTCAACAATCGGGGGCCCACTTTAAATTTTTCTTAAGGAGGAGAAGAAACCGTTTCCCTTTTTTTCGACGTTCTCTTACGCACGGAGAAAGAAAAATTTCTTTTAAGTCTCCCCGGGAAACCTATACAAAAATGATCTTCTACATTTCTTCTCCCCCTGACACAAGACTAAAGGGGGTTGTTATTGGTTCTTTCTAGAGCCTACAGAAAATTCATCGAGTTCCTCGAAAAGAATGTAATACTCACCCAAATCTTTTAGTTTATACACTTTCCCCTACACTTTATACGTGACTGCAGGAAAAAGTGCAACAGTATCCCAGCAAGGCCAACACCTACAAATTTTAAGAAAAGCCCCCAAATTACATCGTTTTACCCGGGCAGCAACGTTTCCACTAATGTTTCAAAATGTTTGCAAAAACTGGCTAAATTTCCCCCGTCTTCAACTACTTTTGGAACCGAACAAAAACCCAAGCATGAATTCTGGCACGTGCAGGAATTACCCCCATACCATGTGGGGGGGTGACAAGATATGTAGGGGAAACAGCCGAATCTGGCTTAGAATAGCAAACACAAAAATTGCTTTTCAGAAATGATACCCCAAAAAGCATGTTTCAACAAAGACGATGTTGGAACCTCTGAAAATTTAATGAAGTTAAATAGTTATTAAAGAAGACGACTTTAAGCGGGGGAAAAAGCATTGAAGCTGCACTAAATTTTTTTCGTAACACTATAAAAACAAAAATCCCGGGAGTTACGTATTTCAAAATTCAAGAAGAGGTATTACCCATCCTGGGGGAAATGGTGTTACTTTATGCCAGCAGGTCCCCCTCTAACCTCACCTCCTTAGTTCCATTACTATATATACTATTACCCCTTCCCCGCTTCCCTTTTCACCTGACTCCCCCATTATATATGTGGTTTTCTTAGTTTTTTGTATTGGGACGAAAAGCCACCCTGGGCAAACTTTTCCCTTAAATAAATGTCCTAAACTGTTCATAAGTGCTTTTTCCACATTTTGTTGATGTTTTTTGCCTTGCGTGTCTGAAATGAAACACGTCAAGCAGTTGGGTGTCATCTAAAAAGGAAAGCAGGTGTGGCTGACTCTTGTTTTCAGATATGAGGATGTGGAAAAAGATGGGAGGGTACTGGCCTTGTGGAACAGAGTTTTTTACCGTAGCCGCCTCAGACTTTACTCTGTTGATTATACTTTTGTGTTTTGTTTGTAAGGAAATTATAGATCTACCCCCAAAATTTTTTCCTGTTTTTTCCTTTAGCACACTTATGTGCATTTATGCCGGGGTCACACTTGTCAAGGCTTTTGCAAAGTCTGTATATTTTACGTCTGCTTTTTTGTTTTCCCTGGCATCTAGGACCTTGTCATATGATCCAATAGTTGAGACGACGGGAGCGACCTGCTCAAAACCCATGTTCCCCCTGCGTTCCCGTAACGATGGTACTAGTGGGTGGAAATCTTGCTTCTTGGGGACCCTTTAAAAAAATTTTATGATAGGGGCGTTGTGCTTTGGCTGCAGTTCTTTGCTATTGCTTTTTTCCCCCTTTGTGGAGGGGGGCATGTCTGTTTTTTTTAGAAACTGGGCGACCCCCGTGTCCATGCCCCTTCCTAGGAGGGTAAAAGCTCGTGATAGGGGCTTGTTGCAGTTCTTAAATAAAAGGGAGTTTCATGAGTTTTTGGCCGGGGCAGAGGCATGGGATGTCTTTATCGCCTGTTCAAAGTCTTTGGCGTCAGGATAACTTTAAAATATTGTGGTACCAAGGCAAATCAGAACAAAAATGTTTCTGATATTGAAATGTTTTTCTTTTTTTTTTTTTTGTCATTCTTGAAGAGAATAAATGTAGGATCTGCCCTGACTCAAAGTGGTATATTTAATTTTATTTTTCCCTAATTTACTACATTATTTTTTATCATTAATAAAGTCAGAAGTTTCCCCTGTTCAGTTTATTGATTTAAAAACGTTCTCTTGCTAAGCATTTGTCATTGGTCATGCAGTAGTGACGTAACTGAAGTTTACCCCCTTCCCCATCCCCCCCCCTTGAATTTCATGGGGTGACACCAAAGATGGTGTCCGGGTGACACCAAAGATGTTGCCCCGGGACACCAAAAGTTCCATCGGGGGGGGACCCAACTCTAGGGGCGCCTCTGGTCACGATCGAAAACCCCCAGCAACTGATTGATATGTTATAAAGGTGAATTCGGGAATGGAGAAAAAGAGGGGGGTGGGTGCATGGTGCCTGGCCCTTGTGAGCGATGGGGTCAGACAAAAACCGTCGGACCCTCTCAAGCAGTCTGCCTCCATTCCCATCCTTCCCTCAGTCCCCAATGCCCCATGCCACGGGTTTCCCCCTGCCCCATGTGACCAAAATGAAATGGACGGAAAGTAAACCTTTCGTGTCAATTAATTTTTTCAGCCGGGAAGTGGCATCATGCCACCGCCCCATCAAAAATAATTTGACAGAGTTAACTATTTCTAACTGTACTTTGGATCCTATAATGAACCTGACTGTACCCAGACAAACAATACTACAACAACAATGGACAACAGTATTTTGCGAAGCATCTGGCTGCACGGGTTTGGAAATATACCTTGGTGAAATTACTATTGCCTTGGTACTGTCATGTTAGACACAAAAAAAATTTAAATAATAAGCACACTACGGTTTCACACCCCTTTCATCGTATCCAGTCTTCCTGACCTCATTCCCTACAAAGATTTACTCTGTTGCTTTTAAAGTTGCACTTCTAGAAGGAAAATCCCAACATAAATGCCTATACAAAACCCGGGGAATTGTTTAAAATCTGAAGAAAAAAATTCACTGTCTATTTTTATCCATTCAAGAACATTTTTGTTGATCAGTTTTTGATTCGTTAAAGGGGAACGACGCCCTTCAAGCAAATATCCAACAAACATTCACTTGGGTATAAAACTTTAGTTAGTGTACTGAGAGGGTGTTATTTAAATTAGTTTAATTCTTTTATGCACCCCTTACCCTTCCTGTGGGGGGTTAAAAAATTTTACAGAGGTAAAAAAAGGGTCCAGGGACGGACCCCAAATTATGATAGCTGAACATTACAAATGGGTAGTAAGGGGGGAAAAGGGGATATTATTAGGTTATAAGTTTTTGCAGGGCAGGGGGTTGTGCGGGGAAAAAGGGGTAGCTAGATTAAGGGGAAAAAGGGCTGAAAAGATATAGAGACATCATCTCATGTTTGTGTGGAAAAAACATTGTGAAAAAAGGAAATGAAAAAATTTGGTTAAAGGGAGGGTCTTTCCCCAAAAAGGGGAAAGGGTAAAAAGAGCGCAGAAAGGAGACCCCTTGAAAGAAAAATTCTGCATGCTCGTTGATAAAGTGGGCAGTCCAACAGTGGGGCTAACAGATACTGGAACTTGAAAATTCTCCAAAGAGGAACAGGATGCCTCCCCAGAGTACCAGAATAAAAAGAGTGTGGCGATGTGAAGATGGAGAGAGCAGTCTCCCAACCTCGACCCCAGGGAAAGAAGACGGCCAAAAACCTTTGGGTTAACAGAATAAGTTTGTTATGAAGCAGATCAAGATTGTTTTGCCAACTGTGTGAAGAGGGTAGCAATTACAGCAAAATGTCCTGAATGGGCGCCTCTATATGAAAGGGGGGCATGTACTGTTGACCAGCCAGTGTCGGCCTTTTTCTTTACCCTGTATGTAAACGTGACCAGGGCCCCAGAAAAAAAACAGTACTCGGGTTTTTTGCAGAGATAGCAAAACCCAAATTTGGAAAGAAAAACTAGGGGGGAGGTTTAAATTTCGTGTAGCATGTAAAGCCCCAAAGGGAGTCAGAAAAACGACCATAAATGGTAAAAAGGCATAGATCCAAAACAGAAAAGTCTACAAAAAGGCATAAAATTCAGCCATAAAAAGTTTCCCGAGTGTAATAATGCCCTCGCATGACATGTCCGGAAAACCTGTGCAAACCCAAACCATCAAAAGACTTAAAACCATTGGTGTACCTGCAAAATGCATGAGAATGAGAAAAAAGGTTAAAGAAAAAGGGAGCGGGAAACCCACAATAGGTAGTTGGGCCTTCATGCATGGCTGGGGAAAGAACAGACATGAACATCCGGAACTTCCAAGAGGCAGGGAAAAGTGAGGGGGCACATGAATTAAAAGGGGTAATGAAGAGAAGACATGAGCAAATGTGGCAGAGAGAAAAGGGACAGAGAAAAACGGGGCGATAAAACAAAAAAAACATTTACTAACATCGTGAAAAATTTTAAATGGAAAGGGTTGTAGAGGCATAGGATCAACATAACAGAAAGGGCAATGAGCATCACGGGATAGACAAGGAGGAAAATTCGCCTCTGTATAGAGGCTCAAAACAAGGAAAAAAACAAAAGGCCCAAGACACGCGGGGCCTTTGGTGATAAATGGATCTAACTTGAAGAGTTGCGTGAAAGCGCAGAATAGATCTGGTCCCCATAATCGCTTGCAAAAGGGCTGGGTGGAATGCAAACGTGGGAGGTTCAAAAATCTGCTCCCTTGAAAAATGTGAAAAACCCTTAAGGGGGTTTTTAGCCGACCATAGCAAGTTGTCTTTTCAAAAGAAATTGAAGTTTCCACATCCCCCGATGGTCAAAGAGCGGGCCCCAAAACCTGCCCATATCCATGTCGATATGTAAAACGTGAAAAGTACAGGGGTATCGGGATAAGCAGGCATCTAGTGAAGGAAAATAAATGGGGTTTTTCATACTGGAAAATTTAAAGACATAAAGCGTCCAATGGGGGGATTTGGGTCTATCACTACCGGAAGGGGGCCCACTACTAGTTGCAATCGCACCCTGTAAGCTATAGCGTTCATAACGTAAATGATGACCAAACATGCAAGGAAGAAGGAAGGTGTCATTTATAGCTAAGAGAAAAAGTATTTACTAGGACAAACCTTGTGGGACTCCTTGGGTTTTGTACAAAGTCTGAGGAAAGCGGGGGCCCCAAATACAGCCCAAAAAAATGTCTATCGGATAAGAAAGCAAGTGAAATTTGGCAGATTACCGTGGGCCTAAGGATGGGTTTGGGTAGAATTTTATCCCTCCAAGGGGTGTCATAGCCTTCTCTAGATCGAAAAAATCGCAGGAGAGATGGTTTTTAAACAAAGGTTTTAAAAATTATGTATCAAAGTAGGGCAGGGGGTCTAAAGGTTATTATTATTATTATAATCAAAAGAAGCGCAAAGCCACAAGGGCATACAGCGGTCTAAAGTAAGCGACCTTTGCAAAACCCGGGGGAAAAAGGCTTTTGTGTGTCTCTAAGAACCACTCAGACATCTATTCCCAATTATTCCATCACCTTGCGACAACACGGGTAGGGCAAGGGGGCGATGTGAGAGGGTCAAGGGCCTGGGGCACCGGTTTGTGAAAACAGTAGTTAATAGCTGATTTCCCAGTTTTGTGGGAGAACCCCCGCTCCAAATTGATTAAAAAAGATGTAAAAGAACGGGAAAGGGGCCCGTAGTGGAAAGGGTGTCATAAGAGTGGATGTCTTAGGCCTTTGCCCGGACATGGAAAGCGGGTTTCCCCAACTCTAGAAGAGTAAAAGGTATGTTATATGGCTCCAATCCATTGGAGGAAAATTAAGGGCAATTGCTCTCGGGTAGGTTTAAAACAAGAAATGACGACAAGGTGAAGCCCTCAGAAGATAGGAGAGATAGTTCAAAAATTTTTTGGGGCAACTTCTAAAGTTTCTGTGACTCCCAACTCCAGCAACTCGTGAATGAGCCCGGGTCAAAGTTATTTACCACAAGTTTCCGCATTTTTTCCAAATCACCCTGGGGGAAAGGGTGAGGTAAGGGAAAACACACAGTCCACCAACAAGAGCTTGCATCATATTGAGTGGGAGCACAGCAGCCCCCATTCTAAAAAAGGGTATTGATTTTGGGGGATAGAACGAGTCACCACAGAAAGACAAAGGTCGAAAATTGGGTGCCATTTCTTAAATAGACGAAAAAAAGGGGGGTCTCACAACGGTGGTAGAGGGGTAAAATTTCCCCAATCTGCTGGAAAGCCAACAAATTTTTACAAAAGCTGGGTATAGTAGCAAAGAAAGAAAGATAGGATAATGATCACTATCATGTAAAAGGAAAAAACAGACCAATGAAATCAAGTGCAATGTGTAGGAACGATAGAAAGATACTGCAGGAAAATGAGTGTGAGAGTAAAAGGTTGGAAGCCCCTGTTTTTAAAATATGAAGGGGGGGAAAAGTGAAAAAGAGTCTCACAGACACCACAAGAGTCACAATGGGACCCTCCCCACAGGTGATGGTCGATTTAAAGTCCCCCAAACAGAAAGATGGGGGCAGAAGAAAAAAATTTAAAAACACAATATCAGAAATCAGAATGCACGGGGGGGGGAGAAAGATAAGCAAACTGTAAGTTTTTGTTTTAAATAAATCGAGTACTGTATAATCAGGGGGGAATGAATAAAAACTTTTTGATAGGGAAAAATTTCACCCCAAAAAGCTCGCTTTCATTACAAGATTTGTGGTAAAGGATCTGAAGAAATTTAGCATGTACCCAAAATGGGCGAATAACAGCGCACAAAAATTTGAGTTTTTGAAACCCCAACAATATCCCCCTAAGACCAGAATTTCCATTGTAAAAAGACATTTTTTACAGAAATAAAGTTGGCAACAATAAAAAAACGATAAAAATTTTGGGGCTATTAGGTCTGAAAAGTCAACGTAGGGGGAAATGGTAAGCATGAAAGAAGGAAAAATGTGAATGTTGTAAAGGAATAATTTTTGTGAAAGTCGTGAAATAGAAGGGTAGAGGGAGTCCTGGTGTCCTCAGAGGTGTCGTCTCCCCCAAAATGTTGGAAATAACTAACTTTTAATCTTTAAAGGGAAGCCGCAATGCCTGATGTCAGAGACAGGGAGGCATTGCAAGGAAAGGCAGGGGAACTACAGGGGTAACCAAAAGGCGGGGAGCAGGGGAATGAACTAGAGATGGTTGGCGGGGGTAAAGGGGCCCTGCAGTGAAACAGGGGGAAAAGTGGGACTGGAGGGTAACTATGGAGGAAGATGGGGGGGGGAAACGGGAGAAGGGGAAAAGGGGGGGGAAGGGAATTTACCTTTGTGCGAGAGCGGGAAAAAAAGAGTGAAAATGAGGGCCCCGAGGTAGGAGATATATTTTGTGAGGTGATGGGGCGAGAAAAAAGGAGGTCTGGGGGAGGTTTATGATTTCATGATTTAGAAACAAGTGAGATGAAATTGGGGAAGAAGGGGAGGAGGTAGGAGTGTTTTGGGTCTGCAAAGAATTAGAAACTGGGGCAACCCCGGGAAAACGCGGCGCAGGGGGATTGAGGGCGGGGGCCATAGGTTTTTTAGGGCCTTTAGGCTACCCAAGCACCAGAGCATGAGGGGAATTTACCCCGAAGGTGGGGGTTGAGAGGCAGCCCTATGTAGGTGAGGCCCTCTGCTCCTTAAGTAATGGATCCCCCTGTTCTTTACAAAAAACCTGGCAATGATGTAAAAGGAAGGGTGAGGTCTTGCAATTAAAACAAGATGGGGTAAGACTATACGACATATTGGAATGATTGGCAACACAGACTGGGCATTCCCCTGCAGTCTGCATGTTTGGGGTGTCCAAAAAGCCAGCAATTACGACGCTAAGTAAAGTAAAAGGACACAAGTGCAATAATGTGACATTTTATTGTACAAAGTTTCGCCTCCGGAGCTTTATCAAGCCATTACATACAAAACTGGATACAGGGGTATATTATAGGGTCAGATGAGGTGCAAAAACTAGGGTGGTTAGTAGTAGAGTAGTGACAAAAGTTGTAGTAGAGTAGTAATTTCAATAGGTGAGCAATTAATTTGTAAAAGAGTAAAAGGATAAAAAAGCTATTCTTGGGTAACTAAAAATAGGTAGGACAAATATAGACTGGGAAAAGGCAGCCTGTTTCAGTGTTCACTCTCTGTAATGTGTTTGGTGATAACGGGGAGACTATATGATGGCACGGTTTACGTTTTTTAGTAGGATTCTTGCTAAGCTTCAGAATGGTGAAGCTGCCATTGTTTTGTTTAATTTTATTCGAACAGCGATCAGTGTGATTTTAGGCACTTGCATCTGCAGAAAATTGTTTCTTTTATCATAATTGGGGGTCCCGAATTTTAGAAGGGTTGGGGGAATTTCGGGGTTGTCACAGGCTTGTTCAAGTTATCATTCCCCACAGGTAAAGTTTCATTGAAATGGGTGTCGAGGTTTCTTGGTTTCACCTACGAAAAATTGTCACAGCCTCCCCGAGGGGGATAGTGTAAACTCCCGCATTTATGGTTCGGGGGCTTTGATTTTTTCCTGGAAGATCCTTTATTGAAGTGTAGAACGATGGCGACTCTGTGTTACTTAGAAAGTACTTTTCCGAAATCCAATCGCTTCTAGCACTTCAATAAAAGGTCTAAACCCGGAAAAAATCCCCAAAAACCCAAAACCCCAAAAACCAAACAAACAGGGTTTAAAACATACCCCCTGGAGGTGTGGAAAAGATTTAGAAGGGAAACAAAAAGAAAAATTCGACACCCCCTCAAAGAACACATTAGCAGTAGGGAAAATAACTTGAACAACGCCCGTGTACAAACATTAAATTTTCCCCCAATTTCTCATGAAATTCAGGGACGCCCAATTAGTGATCAAAGAAAAATAATTTCTGCAGACAAAAGTTCCCCGAACAGCAATGATCGCGTTTCGTACAAAAAACAAAACGGCAGCTTTACCCTCTCTGAATTTAGCAAGAATCCCCATGAAAACAGTGAACCCGCCTCACATGTCTCTCCCGTTTTATTACACAAAGCACCTTAAGAGATGAACACTAAACAAACTGCCTCTTCCTCTATATTTTCCTACCTTTTTTTTGTTACCCAAAAAAATAGCTTTAAAAATCCTTTTATCTTAGAATAATTGCTTCCATATTTTTTTACTACTACTACAACTTTTGTCACTATCTACTACACTATTATTGCACCCACTTGAGCCTTTTTATACCCTGTGTAATGTTTGTATGTATGGCTTGTAAAATCCGAGGCAAAACATTTTTTCCCAAAAAAAAATGTCACATTAGTTGCACTTGTGTCCTTTTTACTTTTCTATTGTCGGTAATTCTACCAACTTGTTCAATTACGACCGTGGGTGGGGAACGCAAGGGGTCGGTCCTGATTGGAAAGGGGCAGGATTGGGTTTGTTGAGGGAAAAATAGCCCCCCGGGGCGGAATGTTTTTTTGGGGGGGGGGGTTTTGGGGGTTTTTTTTGGGGGTTTTTTGGGGCCCCCCCCGGGGGGGGGGGGGGGGGGGGGGGGGGGGGGGGGGGGGCCCCCCGGGGGGGGGGGGGGGGGGGGGGGAGGGCGGGGGGGTTTTTGGGGGGGGGGGGGGGGGGGAATTTGTGGGGGGGGGGGGGGGGGGGGGGGGGGGGGGGGGGGGGGTCGGTGGGGGGTTTGGGGGGGGCGGGGGGGGGGGGGGGGGGGGGGGGGCGGGGGGGGGGGGGGGGGTGGAAAAGGCCGGGGGGGGGGGGGGGGGGGGGGGGGGGGGGGGGGGGGGGGGTGGGGGGGGGGGGTTTGGGGGTTTTGGGGGGGGGGGGTGGGGGGGGGGGGGGGGGGGGGGGGGGGGGGGCCCCGGGGGGGGGGGGGGGGGGGGGGTGGGGGGGGGGGGGGAAAGGCCCGGGGGGGGGGGCCCCGGGGGGGGGGGGTTGGGGGGGGGGGGGGGGGGGTTGGGGGGGGTGGGGGGGGGGGGGGGGTTTGGTTGGTGGGGGGTTTTTTTTTTTTTTTTGGGTTTTTTTTTGGATTTTTTTTTTTTTTTGTAGTTTTTTTTTTTTTGTAATTTGAAATTTTTTTTTTTTTTTTTTTCATTTTTTTTTTTTTTAATTTTTGTGATTTTGCTAAAAAGTATTTACAGGGTATGGAAGTTACAATTTTTGGGGGTAGGACAGTACTGTTTTGGGTAGGTATTATATTACTATGTAGTATTAGTCTTTTTATGGCTTTGGCCATTTAGTCTTGAAGTTTTAAAATTTAGGTAATTGGGAAATTTTTTTTTGGAGGAAGTTAAACCCACTGATTTCTCCCAGGGGGAAGTTGGAACAGAATTCTTCCCCCCAAAAGCCATGGGTGTATAAGAGGGGGGACTAAAAATGCCCCGGGGGAAGCAAGGGGGGTAGTAACCCCTCCTGTTAAATTATTATTTTAAATGTAAAAGGAGAAAACTTTCGTTTTTTCCCCCTTTTGAGACACCCCGCCTCGGGGTTAGGATAAAAGGCCAAATGTTGAAAACAAAATACTGAATACTTAACAAAAAAGGACAAACCTTTGACGGAACGATACACTTCTGGGTTAGTGGGAGTTTTGTAAAAAATAGCCCCCAAGTCGGACCGAAACTATCGTAAGCTTCTTCTTTTATGGGGGGGCGGGTTATTTGTGTACTAGTATTTAGTCCCTAAAAAGTAAGTAAAAAAAATTTTTTTGAAAAAGCCTTAAACTATTTTAACTGGGGTTACTTTAGTATTTTTAAAATAATGAATTCCAATTTTTGGGGGGCCCTTTAGTAGTAGTAGTAAGTATATGTTTTTTATTATGCACCCTTACCCACTGTGGGGGTAAAATTCAAAAGGATTTTTTCGGGGTACATAAATTGGTCCCGGGAAATGGACTTTCCAAAAAGTTTTGATAGCTGAGCAAGTTTTAAAGAGGAATGAACTCATTTAAATTTTCAAAGGTAAAGCTCACAATTTACAAGGTAATGAACTCCAGGTAGGGCTGGTCACAATCATGACAAAATTACAAAGGTTTTACAGATTACAAGGGATGAAAGGGTCCAGGGATGGGCCCCCAAAATTTTTGTAGCTGAAAAAGGTACAAAGGAAATGAGCTACAAGGTTACAAAGGTAATGAATTCGTAAAAATGGTTATTACGTTTATCATGGCCACAATCTGAACAAATTTTGGAATGAGCAATTCAATTTCCCCACCCGGTTTAAAACTGTAATGATTATTGGTGCAAATATTGATTTTTGAGTCAAAATACCCCACACACACACACCAAAAACCCCAACCACACACACACACACACCCACACACACACCCCAGTAGGGGGAGGAGCGTGTAGTCACCGTCGGTGTCCGGGGGTTTAAGTTTTTTTGGGGCTACTAAAGGGTTTTGCAAGGGTTTTAAGTGTGTCAGGGTATCAACAATCCCAGAAATGTTTTTTTTAATTGCCTGAGCCACCAAGTGTGGGGGGGAGCCACAATTTTGAAAATGATCTGGAAAATAAAAGGTTGTGGGGCAGGCAGTGTGGGAAGGGGGGCGTTGCCAAGTGTCACCCCAAATAAGGTAATAAAAATGAACAATGTGTGACCCTGAAAAAAATACAGTAAAAGGGTACATTATTAACGAGAAGAAAATTTAGGGGGATCTAGCCAGGAGACATCAGTGGATTACGCCCGGACGTCCCTTTACCGGACAATCTAACTGCTACAGCTGCACTACAAGTACTGTTCACCTATGATGGTTGTTTGGGTGTGGGGTCCAGGTTCCCAATTAACCGCCAAGCGAATGGAAAGGTTAATCTATGCACGATAAAGAAAAGGGATCAAATATTCAATAAGGTTAGCAATGGTAATCCATTGAAAAAGGCGATTTAACTCCTAAAGCAGGTCGTATAGGGAACACTGCAAGGGAGTCAGGCACAAAAGGGGTTTGGATAAGCGACAACTGGGAAAAATACATTACCTCCAAGCACAAACCCTATTTTCGACACATAATAAACCCACACATAATTCGAACATAAACACACACCCCACCACACATACCATACTAGTTTTAGGCAGTATGATAAAGCTCTTTGGGCAGGGAGAGGAGGACCCGTAGCAATCAGTGAAGAGGCAGGGCCGGGGCATGATCGACCCCGCAACCACAAATAGGTGAGTACAAATAGGTGAGTAAACACACACCACACACACCCCCCCCCCCACAAAACACAACCACACAAACCCCAACACACAACCCACCCACCCACACGCACACAAACACACACCACACCACCACTCAGAAGTTCCCCCGTTTGCAGATGGTGAAGTTAAGGGAGAATTAACTAGGGGACCAGGCAGGCTTTCCCAAAAAACCCGGGGCAGATGGACACCTGTCCAGCAATGGCTTCTCGAATTTAATCGTGCCAAAAGCAAAGTCATGAAGATAGGGGAAGGGCAAGAAGACCACAGACAGGTATAGGGTAGGGGCCCAAAAACTGCAAAACCCCACTCAAGGGAAAGATCTTGGGGGAGTATAACACCCAGATGTCCCGGAAAACACACATCAAAGATAATGCTGCAGCATTGGGCGCCTGGGAAACCCGAGAACAGCATTCCGTACCTTAGTAAGAATCATTCAAGACACTGTAACCGTGTTGTCAGGCCCATATGGGTATGCGCACCTGGTTTTGAAACCCGCACTTGATAAAGCACGTCAAGAAACTAGAGAAAGTACAAGGTTTGCGACAAGGTTAGTTCCAGAGCTAAGGGGAATGTCCTATGAGAAAGATTAAGGGAAATCGGCCTGACGACACTGGAGGACAGGAGGGTCAGGGGAGACATGATAACGACATATAAAATACTGCGTGGAATAGACAAGGTGGACAAGGACAGGATGTTCCAGGGAGGGGACACAGAAACAAGAGGCCACAATTGGAAGTTGAAGACAAAATGAGTCAGAGAGACAGTAGGAAGTATTTCTTCAGTCATAGAGTTGTAAGGCAGTGGAATAGCCTAGAAAATGACGTAGTGGAGGCAGGAACCATACACAGTTTTAAGACGAGGTTTGATAAAGCTCATGGAGGGGGGAGAGAGAGGGCCTAGTAGCAACCGGTGAAGAGGCGGGGCCAGGAACTAGGACTCATGGACACATGGGGGAGCAAAGTTACTAGTTATGGGTGATTTCAATCACAAGGAGATTGACTGGGAAAACCTGGAGCCCCATGGGGGTCCCGAAACATGGAGAGCCAAGATGATGGATGTGGTACTGGAGAACCTCATGCATCAACATGTTAGAGACACTACCAGAGAGAGAGGAGAGGATGAACAGCAAGGTTGGACCTTGTATTCACCATGAGTAGTTCGGACATCGAGGGTATCACGTATGAAGGCCCCTGGGAGCTAGTGATCATGTGGTTCTGTGCTTCGACTACATAGTTGAGCTCCAAGTGGAGAGAGTAGCAGGAATAGGCTGGGAAAAACCAAACTACAAAAGGGGAACTACTCAGGCATGAGGAACTTCCTTCAAGACATTCAGTGGGAGAGGGAACTGACAGGAAAACCAGTACAAGAAATGATGGACTATGTAGCAACAAAATGCAAGGAGGGCAGAGGAGAGGTTTGTTCCCAAGGGAAACAGAAATAATGGGAAGAACAGAACGAGTCCTTGGTTCACCCAAAGGTGTAGGGAGGCAAAAACTAGGTGTACTAGAGAATGGAAAAGGTACAGAAGACAGAGAACTCAGGAAAATAAAGAAATCAGCTGAAGCACAGAAACGAATATGCACAGATAAGAAGGAGGCTCAGAGACAATATGAAAATGACATAGCATCAAAAAGTAAAGTCTGACCCGAAGCTGTTGTACAGCCACATCAGGAGGAAAACAACAGTCAAGGACAGGTAATCAGACTGAGGAAGGGTGATGGGGAATTCACAAGAAACGACCGAGAGGTATGTCAGGAGCTCAACACAAGATTTAAAGAGGTATTTACAGTGGAAACCAGTAGGACTCCAAGAAATCAGAACAGGGGGCACACCAGCAAGTGCTGGATGAGGTACATATAACCAAGGAGGAGGTGAAGAAGCTGCTATGCGAACTTGACACCTCAAAGGCGGTGGGACCAGACAACATCTCTCCATGGGTCCTTAAAGAGGGAGCAGAGATATTGTGTGAGCCATTAACAAAGATCTTCAACACATCATTTGAAACTGGGCAACTCCCTGAGTATGGAAAATGGCAAATGTAGTCCCAATTTTTAAAAAGGGAGACAGACATGAGGCACTAACTACAGACCTGTATCACTAACGTGTATAGTATGCAAGGTCATGGAGATCATCATCAGGAGGAGAGTGGTGGGCCACCTGGAAAGAAACAAGGTGTATAATTGACAACCAGCACGGTTTCAGGGAAGGAAAATCCTGTGTCACAAACCTACTAGAGTTTTATGACAAGGTGACAGAAGTAAGACAAAGAGAGAGGGGTGGATCGACTGCGTATTTTTGGACTGCAAGAAGGCTTTCGACACAGTTCCTCACAAGAGGTTACTGCAAAAGCTAGAGGACCAGCACACATAACAGGAAAGGCACTGCAATGGATCAGAGAATATCTGACAGGGAGGCAACAACGAGTCATGGTACGCGACGAGGTGTCGAGTGGGTGCCTGTGACAAGCGGGGTTCCACAGGGGTCTGTCCTAGGACCTGTGCTGTTCTTGGTATACGTGAACGACATAACGGAAGGGATAGACTCAGAAGTGTCCTTGTTTGCAGACGATGTGAAGTTAATGAGAAGAATCGAATCGGACGAGGATCAGGCAGGACTACAAAGAGATCTGGATAGGCTACAAGCCTGGTCCAGCAACTGGCTCCTTGAATTTAACCCTGCCAAATGCAAAGTCATGAAGATTGGGGAAGGGCAAAGAAGACCGCAGACACAATATAGTTTAGATGGCCAAAGACTGCAAACCTCACTCAAGGAAAAAGATCTGGGGTGGGTATAACACCGAGCATATCTCCTGAGGCGCACATCAATCAGATAAGTGCTGCAGCATACGGGCGCCTGGCAAACCTACGGATAGCATTCCGATACCTCAGTAAGGATTCGTTTAAGACTCTGTACACCATCTACGTCGGGGCCCATACTGGAGTATGCAGCACCAGTTTGGAATCCACACCTAGTCAAGCACGCCAAGAAATTAGAGAAAGTGCAAAGGTTTGCAACAAGACTAGTCCCAGAGCTACGGGGATTGTCCTATGAAGAAAGGTTGAGGGAAATCGGCCTGACGACACTGGAGGCCAGGAGGGTCAGGGGAGACATGATAACGACATATAAAATACTGCACGGAATAGACGAGGTGGACAAAGACGGGATGTTCCAGAGATGGGACACAGACACAAGAGGTCACAATTGGAAGTTGAAGACTCAGATGAATCAAAGGGATGTTAGGAAGTATTTCTTCAGTCATAGAGTAGTCAGGCCATGGAATAGCCTAGAAAGTGATGTGGTGGAGGCAGGAACCATACATAGTTTTAAGGCGAGGTATGATAGAGCTCATGGGGCAGGGAGAGAGAGGACCTAGTAGCAATCAGCGAAGAGGCGGGGCCAGGAGCTGTGACTCGACCCCTGCAACCACAAATAGGTGAGTACACACACACCAGGAGCTCGGACTCGACCCCTGCAACCTCAACTAGGTGAGTATACACACACACTAGTGTAGTGGGTCACAAGCATCAGGCTCCAAGAATCTTAGTGTTTTAGGACGTGCTTTAGCAGCTAGAAGCAACCAGTGTTAGTGACAATGTCAGTGAACAACCCTACAAGTGATAACCAAAGTATTAGAAAAAAAAATAAAGTAAAGGCGAGAGAAAGCCTGAAATTATACAACAAAATTTCAAAGTGCCAGTTCGTTGAGGCCTAGTTGGCACTTGTTGCCACACTGTTACAAATATACAAAGTACAAAGCGAGTGACTAAAGACAAAAGATCAAATAGAATTAAGAGAGGTTGGCTAACGAGAAACTGTGATGTAGCACACAGCCAGCGTTAACAAGCTAGCCAGAAAGGGGATATATATATATATAATATATATATATATATATATATATATATATATATATATATATATATATATATATATATATATATATATATATATATGCATACATATACATAAAATATATATAAGCAGAGAAGGTGGCAGCAGTAGGCCTGAGGAAAGTAGTGCCGCCATAACAGGTTGGGTGTCATCACAAATGAGAAGTGTACTTACCAAAAGTGAAGTGTAAATTTATAAAAGTAGCAGTATACAAGTGATAAGTGTGGTAAATGAGGACTCAAAAGGGCAACGAGAAAAGAATAGTTGAAGAGTCAGAGCCGGAAGGGCGAGGTGCACGAGTCATCGTACAGCGAGCATCATACAGCGAGCATTGTACATCAGGCATCTGGATGGACGTCCCCTCTGAGTTGTAACTTACAAATCACCTGTTTGTGGTTGGCGGGAAGTTTTGAGTGGGAGAGTGGCCCTACGATCATGGGAGTGGCTTCACAAACCCCGTCCAGAGCGTTATCATACACACAACACCTACAAGTAGGAAAATA
>NW_026488066.1:0-22097 GCF_026875155.1 Cherax quadricarinatus | reverse complement strand
TCAGTAGAGTCAAGCATAAAGTCAGTAATTAAAGTCATTTATACAGTCAGCAAGTCAGTCAGTCAGTCAGTAAATCAGTGAGTCAGTAAATCAGTCAGTAAATCAGTCAGTCAGTAAATCAGTCAGTCATCACACAAACTCATATTTACCTCATTCATTTTAAGTGCACAGACGTTTCATTACGGCCACAGGCTATCTCTTGTCTAATAACTATTTTCTTTGTTAATTCTATAACTTAAACACTTAAACCTTTTCTTGCCCTACTGGATGCCATGACTGCTTGGCAGATTTAAGATATTTCAAGAAAAAATATAAACTAACAGAGGATGGTACGTATCCCACGGGTGAAGTGCTAAAATTTTTTCCGCTCCCATGAATCGTGATAATTTTACAGTGTTGTACAAAAATATGCCGCAATTCTTCAATCGTGTTATAACCAAAACATGCCAGACAAAACCGTGTTAAATGAAGGTCTACTGTATACAGAAGAAGGAGTTACTAGCCCCCTGCTCCCGGCATTTTAGTCGCCTCTTACAACACGCATGGCTTCCGAAGGAAGAATTCTGTTCCACTTCCCCATGTAGTATTATGAGACCAACAGTGGCTTGCAAGCCATAATACATTATTATGGGACCAACAGTGAAAGGGTTAAAGAGGTTTGATGATGGGCAGCGAGGTGTCTATAACAGAACACACAATCAAAATATGAGACACGGATCACTCTTCATGTTCATCTCTCCCTATGCAAAAACGGTATGCACATAAAAGGCTCAAAGATCTGGAATTCATTCATTAACCCTTTCAGGGTCCGTCCCGTAGATCTACGACTTTACGGTGAGTGTCCAAACCGTAGATCTACGCCATGAGCTCAGCTCACTCTGATAAACTGTGAGTGGTACATTTGGGCCTAGATATGAGAGAATACATCTATGTGGTATGTGTGCACCACATAAAACATATCCTGCAGCACACTGTGTATAATGAGAGAAAAAAAATGAAATCAAGATTTTTCGATTAAAACAGCAACTTTGCAGTGTTTTTTCGTAGTTTTTTTATATTTGTATTTGCGATTTCTTGGTCTCATTTGATAGAATGGAAGACATATTACAGAAATAGAGATGATTTTGATTGGTTTTAGCACTGGAAATGGCTTGAAACTGAGCTCAAAGTAGCGGAAATGTTAAATTTTTGCCGATATTCAAGAGTAAACAAACGACCTCACATGTCTAATACACGTCAGCTGGTGGGTCTAATATACATTCACAAATATGGTGATGATATTTATATAATTATTACAGTATTGCATAACAGTAAATCTTCTATTTTTTGGTTGTGAATAAAAATTCATTATGTGAATAAAAAATAAAATGGAATTTATTTGTAAAGCCTCAAAACATAACTAATGAACAGAGGAAATGTTAGTTTAGTGCCAGGAATGCCTACATTGTTTATTCTGGACCCTATTTTGAAATTGGAATATTTTGAACTTTGTGTTAAATTGGCCAAATTAACAATTTCCTATCACTTTATTTTGTAGTTGAAACAGTTGACTTGGCGATTTCTTGTGCTCAATCGATAGAACAGAAGTAATACTAGTGAAATAGCTAAGAATTTGGTTGATTAGAATAATGTAATTGGCCTAAAATATGAGTCAAAGTCAGCAAAATCGCCGATTCGTAAATATCGCTGACACATCAAAATTCGCGAGAGCATAATTTCGTCAATTTTCCACCAAATTTCATACTTTTTGTTTTATTACCTTCACAAAAAGATTCTCTACGATTTCATAAGAAAAAATAACAAATTTTTTTTTTTTAAATTCTTGGACACTGGTGCGTGACTCCAGATTTGGGCCTTGGACCCTGAAAGGGTTAAGGCCCTAATAAGAAATCACCTCATCACCTAAAATTAACCAGACAAACCGTATCTAATCACTACCAGGATATTTACTTTTCCATTGTTTTAAATAGTACAGGTCCGCCATTGCAAATCCGGCAATCAGTTATTCGGTTCCTTCAGTTATTCGGCACTAATTTTGGCTAGCATAATTTCAAATTTCCAGGGCCGCCACACCAACCTGCTGGTAGTGTTTGGTGGCCCTACTTGCTGCATAAGTCATTCCATTTTCTTTTTCTCCATTTATTGTTTTAACATGCTTACTTTTATCCCTAGCCATGGTTCCAATGAATAAAAGAAATGCTTCTCATTATGCAAAGCACCTACACAGTACATTATCCATTAAAGATAAGGTGGCTTTGAAGCCACTGTTGGTTGCCATGAGCCCAGTCTCATGAAGCAGGAGAATATGCTTTATTATTACGCTAATATCAACAGTACAGTGGACCCCCGCATAGCGAACTTAATCCGTGCAAGAGGGCTGGCCGTTATGCGAAATGTTCGCTATGCGAATTAATTTTCCCCATAAGAAATAATGGAAATAAAATTAATCCGTGCAAGACACCCAAAAGTATGAAAAAAAAAAATTTTACCACATGAAATAGACATTTTCCTACACACAAAGAGAAGGATACATGCACAAAAGTAGAGTAGTACATGCACAATATATATTGTGCATGTACTACTCTACTAAATGAAGAATAAATGACACTTACCTTTATTGAAGATGCAGCAATGACTGATGAGACACTGTGTCCTGGGAGTGCCTTTTCCTCCTGAGTACTGTAGGTCCTGTTTGGTATTTTCTTCCAGAACAGGCCTTATCACACTGTGTATGTCACTACGATTCTTAAATCTCTCAAACCAACCTTTGCTGGCTCTAAATTCACCAATATGAGCACTAGTTCCAGGCATTTTCCCTGTTCACCTGGGTGTTAGTCGACTGATGTGGGTTGCATCCTGGGAGACAAGATTAAGGACCCCAATGGAAATAAGTTAGACAGTCTTCGATGACACTGACTTTTTTGGGTTATCCTGGGTGGCAAATCCTCTGGGGTTAATTGTTTCTTGGTATTCTCAATAAGCCACACCAACAACGGTGCTACAGCAGCAGCAGCAGCAGCAGACGATGCTACAGCAGCAGCAGCAGCAGCAGACGATGCTACAGCAGCAGCAGCAGACGATGCTACAGCAGCAGCAGCAGCAGACGATGCTACAGCAGCAGCAGCAGACGATGCTACAGCAGCAACTGACGATGTTACAGCACCAGCAGACGATGCTACAGCAGCAGCAGCAGCAGCAGACGATGCTACAGCAGCAGCAGCAGCAGCAGACGATGCTACAGCAGCAGCAGCAGCAGCAGACGATGCTACAGCAGCAGCAGCAGACGATGCTACAGCAGCAGCAGCAGACGATGCTACAGCAGCAACTGACGATGTTACAGCACCAGCAGACGATGCTACAGCAGCAGCAGCAGACGATGCTACAGCAGCAACTGACGATGTTACAGCACCAGCAGACGATGCTACAGCAGCAGCAGCAGCAGCAGACGATGCTACAGCAGCAGCAGCAGCAGCAGACGATGCTACAGCAGCAGCAGCAGCAGCAGACGATGCTACAGCAGCAGCAGCAGACGATGCTACAGCAGCAACTGACGATGTTACAGCACCAGCAGACGATGCTACAGCAGCAGCAGCAGACGATGCTACAGCAGCAGCAGACGGTACTACAGCAGCAGCAGCAGCTGACGGTGGTACAGCAGCAGCAGCAGCTGTACCACCAATAGTAGCGATGGTTGATTGGGGTTTATTATACAACCTGGCCAGCTCGGAGACAAGCACTCCACTTTCATACTTATCAATGATCTTTTTCTTCATCTCCAAGTAATTCTCACCCTTATTGCTGTAGGGTTGGCACTAGAAGCTATCTTGGGGCCCATGGTCACTTATTTTCCAGAAAAAAAATCACCAAAAACACTGTAATAATACGAAATGTTCCGATTGTATGCTTGGATGTTACCGCGGAGGCTGGCTGGTAAACAATGCCACCGGCGGCACATGTGAGCGTGGCTCAGGCCGCACATTGGACGCGTCTCGGACGAAGGCCGCTGAGCGGGTTTTTGTCCACTATGCGGGGCAAAATTTTAGCGAACAAAGCGTCCGCTATGCGGATTGTTCGCTATGCAAGGCGTTCGCTATGCGGGGGTCCACTGTACAGCTTATTTGCCTATCACAATTGATCTAATATGACATAATAAACAATATAAATAACATAAAACATGTTAAATACTCCAGAATGAATAATATTTGGCATAACACCGAGCAGTTTGACGGAGGTATGAAGAGGATATGGTATACAAATACCATTCTCCTATCCCTGTCTTGGTGACGTATATTAGAGAAAACGGAGTGTAGCACAGGGCTAACTGTGATATACACTCGTACTGCACCATAAACCTGAAACAAAAAGGTTATTTTCTCTCAATAGATTATCACACATAGCAGCATATGTGTAGAGAACCTAGGATAACCCAAAGAAAGTCAATGTGGCTTATTTTTAGTACCTGGCTTGGGTTAGCCATAAATGATTTTTGGTAAATATTCGATTCCCAGCCAGGGTACAAACATTAGGCGTGTTTCTTTACACCTGTTGTCTATGTTTACCCATCAGTAAATAGGTACCTGGGTGCTAGTCGACTAGTGTGGGTGTTATCCTGGGACACTGACCTAATTTTCTTGAAATACTCTGTATAACAAGCGGCTTTCTATACAGTAGTATGTCACTGATGTCAGCTAGGCCTGTATACCTTGTACATGTACGTGTAGTAAATAAAGATATTATTATTATATTATTTTCTCAGTTGTTTGTTGGGTTATCTTATTCAAACTTGGGCAATGTATGATGGAAAGATACTTCTTCACATACACCAAAAATGAAAGAAATCAGACCATAAATAGCAGAGTTCACTTCTCAGCCATTAGCGGTAGCTTAGCGGCATATTTTTGTATGGTTGTTATGGTTATATTCTCATTTTTTTGGTCTCATTTAACCCCTTGACTGTCGCAACCCCAATCCTGAGGTGTCTCCTGGTGTCGCAAAATTTAAAAAAAAAAATTATTTTTTCTTATGAAATGATAGAGAATCTTTTCCCGATTGTAATGACACCAAAAAAACGAAATTTGATGGAAAACTGACGGAATTATGCTCTCGCAAAGTTAGTGACCTCGGCAATATTTACAAATCGGCGATTTTGCCCACTTTGAGCCCTATTTTCGGCTAATTCCGTTGTTCCTGTCAACCAAACTCATTGCTATTTCTTTAGAACTCCATTTTTTCTATCGATTGAGTACAAGAAACTGCCCATTTACTGATTTCAACTACCCAATAATGTGGTCAGAAATTTGCAATTTGGCCAATTTCACGAAAAATAAAAAATATGACAATTTCAAAATAAGGTCCAGAATGAACAATGCAGACATTCCTGGCTCGAAAATAACATATTCTTTGTTCATCAGTCATGTCTCCAGGCCCATCTGATATTACTCTTGCTTTCTATTTTGAATTTTTATTCAAACAAAAAATAGAAGACTTACTATTATGCAGACTACTGCAATACTGTAATAATTGTATAAATAACATCAACCAATTCATGACTGCATATCAGAATGGCTAGTTGGACATTTATTGGACAATGACACCATTTATTTACTTTTGAACATTGGCAAAAATCAAACATTTCCCCTACTTTGAGCTCCATTTCCAGGTTCTTTTTATAGTAAAATTAATCAAAATCACCTCTATTTCTATAATATGTTTTCCATTCTATCAAATGAGACCACGAAAACGAGAATACAACCATAAATACTATACGAAAATAGACCACAAAGTCAGCATTTTAATTAAAAAAAACGGTCGGAGTTTTTTTTTCTCATTATACACTACGTGCTCCAGGATTTTTTTTATATGGTGCACACTGACCACACAGACCCATTCTCTCACATGTGGGCCTACCAACTTTCTCCTGCTTGATGAAGCCGCTAGATTTTGTATATATGTCAAACACGGTACCTTGTAAGACGTATATATACGGCCGCGACAGTCAAAGGGTTAATAGAATGAAAGATATATTACAGAAATAGATATGATTTTGATTGCTTTCATGGTGAAAAGTACCTTGAAATTGCGCTCACAGTACCGAAAATGTTCTATTCTTTAGCGAAGCTCAAGGGTAAACAAATGACGTCCCCGTCCAATACCTGTCCCCCTGCCAGTCTAAATTCCAGTACGGGGTAAAGAATGGTTTTGACTTTATTATACAATTATTAAAATAATGCAGCAGTCTGCTAACAGTAAATCTTCTATTTTTTGTGAAAAAAATTTCCCAAATGAAAAGAAAGGTAATAAGAGGGGCATTTTGCCGTGACAATAAACAGAGAAAATGTTATTTTAGTCCCGGGAAATGTCTGCATTTTTTATTTTGGATTTATTTTGAAATTGGGTATCTGTTGAAATTTGTTTAAAATCGGCCAAATTGCCAATATCTGCCACTTTTTGGGGTAGTTAAAGTAAGTGAAGGGGGCTTTTTCTTGTAAAGTTGACAGTAGAATAAATAGTTTATTCAGGTATACACAAATCAGTTACATAGATTATCAAACATGCAGTGTATGTATAAAAAACCCCTTGGGATACCAGGAAAGTCAGACAAAGGACATTTCCGTCCCGGGCTAGTGGTTTGGGCTTCCCTATTTGTTTTTTGGTAAATATTTTTTTTTCTCGGTTGTTAGTTGGGCTTTTCATTGAAATTTGGGGGCAAGTATGATGGAAAGTGCTTTTTAAACGTACAACCAAAAAAAAAAAAGGGCGTAAATAAGGGATTTAATTCCCCTCCCCATTACCCCCTCTTTGCAGAATATTTTCTTTATGGTTTTTATGGTTTTTTTATTCTCTTTTTTTTTTGGACACACTTGTAGAATGGAAGAATATTACAAAAATTGACTGATTTTGATTGCTTTCATGACAAAAAGTCCCTCGAAATTAAGCTCATAGTAGCAGAAAGTTCGTTTTTTGCCGATATCTCCCCCTCTACCGGATCCAGCAATTCAAATGAGACCAAACAAGTTCGGGGTGGTTTTGCAATCTTTTACTTAACCAATTATTTTTTATTAGACCAATTGCTTAGTGTAAATTTTGGAGAATACTTTTTGCAAATTTATGAAAAAAAAACCTTTAAAACCCTATAAAAACGGTGCCTTTTACTGGATCCCCCACACAAACACCCCAAAATTCAGTGAAAAATTTTTAAAGGCACTAATAACAAACAGAAAAAGGGAATAAGCCCACCTTTCTTGTGGGACTTCAAATCAACCTTGGCCTTCTAGATGATCCCCGTAACGGGTTTTCATAACTATGAAAAAACAACTCCTCCCAACAATAACAAACCAACTACTTTAGTATTCTAGCTAAAAAACATAGACCCCACAAAAGTCTTATTTGCCCTTAGTGCAATTAAAAAGTGAGGTTTTGTTCTATTTTAAATTTGTATTTTTATATTACTAGTTTATCCCTAGTGTACTTTAGTTCATTTCCAGCAAAAAACATAGACAACTCAATTCATTATGGTATTTGTGATTTTACTCATATGCCCAAAATACCTAGCATATACTTATCCAAATTTCCCCCAACCACTACAGTATCAGACTAAAAACTCAAAAAAACTAGGATATAAAAAAACCATAATTTAAAAACCCTAGAAGATGATTGATCACGTTGCCCCTGATCTAAACCTCCTTTAATTTGGGACACCCAATCAAAACCTTTGGGAAAAGTAATCCCTTTTTTTTAAACGAAACACAACCCACTACCCCTAAACAATGCTAAAAGTCTATCAATACTTAACTACAAATCGGCCTTGCAAAACACTGGTGGACCCCCTGAAACCCTTGAATCACTAAAGACACCCTTCTCCTGCATTTTTTTTGGCCCTGGTTTTTGCAGGACACAAAGATATCTACCCTTCCAGGACAAGCTTTTCAAAACTGCGGGAAAAAAAAAAAGTTGGGGGTGGTATTGAACATTATCTAACCAATTATCTTGTATTAGCCCACTTGCTTTAGTGATGAAATGGGGAATCTTTTTACTAATTTTACTGAAAAAAAAACCTTAAGACCCTATAAAAATCGGGCCATTTCCCAGTACCTCACACAACATTCCAAATTTCAGTGAAAAAATTAAAAGCCCTAATAACAAAAGGGGAAAAAATGAATAAGCACCCCCTTCTCTTGCTGGAGTTTAACATCAACCTTGGCTTACTAGATTTCGCCTGTAAGATTTCATCAACAATATGACAACACACTTCTCATCCCAACAAAAAACAAAACCCAAAACCAGGCCACTGAGACAAGTGAACCATAATAGACCATTATGGACCAATATACTAGCCCCCTTAAATCAGGGAAATCACGTGCATCAGACCCTCCCCTACCTTCCTCCTGACAAACATTAGAAAACACCATTGAATTCAAAAAAGTCTCTTTTTTAGACCCCTGCGGGGGGCTCAAAAGGGAAAGTTCACGGACCTGAGTTGTTGAGGGACCACAAAATTTAAAAGGCCAATGGTATGATGACTGGCAGAATTTTTCTTAACAAATTTTTTTGATATACAACAAACTTTCCTAAAAAACAAAACAGATCACAAACAAAGGGTTTGGTTGCCCATGGCTAACCAGTCCCTTTGAAATCCATTGACAAGAAACACCCTATGAAAGCAATATAAAGGGCTTAATACACAAAGATATTCTTAAACCTATTCTCGTTCTCACCAAAGAAAAAAGAAAACCAAAAATTATACTCCCGTGATTCCAGACACTAGAGGGGTATAAAAAAGACCTGGAAAACCTCTTCAGATTTAGGGACCACAATGAAAAAAAAAAAGAATATTGTCCTAACTAAAAATAATGAAACACCCCTAATTCTCAACCATAGGGTCTAATCTTTGCCAATAAAATTCCCCCATACCAAAGCCCATGCGGGGACTACCTAGATGGGAATTTCCCAAATTCCCTTTTATCTTTCACCAAATGAGCCCCCGGAAGTCAGAGATTATAATGTACTTAAAAACAATCAGGGAATCTGCTAAAGTCCCACCATTACGTACAAGCGAGCGGCCATTTCCTTTGATGCTATTTTATTACTTTTTAACAAGTCAAAGAAAATTGACCTTCCCGGTGACCTACAGACTTTAACAGCTGAGGCCAATTTCAAAAATTACCATTGCTATCCAAAAATTTTGAGAAAAATCCCTGACAGGAGATATATTTATTTTTAACAACACAAAACATACTCAACCCCCGCCAATTTTGGGTTCAGGGAAAAATAAAAGCACTAATGATGCAATCAAAAAATGCTAGATTGCTTTACCGCATTGGAAATAGGAATCCACTAGGAATTTTTTTTGACCCAAGAAAAGTTTGACCAGTAGACCACTGATCCCACCCCCAAACTTGCCATTATGGGATAAAAGGCCTGCGCTTTCTTATTTCAAAATTTTCCTTTTCTAATAGGGATCGTAAAGTTTCCCTTAAAGACACGCCCCCCCAAAAACACCCAAACCGGCCCCTTTTCCCCCCCCCGCCCCAAAATAAAATTTTTTTTTTAAAACCCCTTTTCTTTCCCCCAATCTTTTCCCCCCAAACCTTGTTCGGGGGTGTCAAAAAAACTTATGACCCAAAAAATTTCCAACACTGAAAAACCCTTTTTTTGGGGCGAAGGGTATGCCAAAATTAAATTTAAATCGCAACCCTCAACCAGTAAGAGGGCAAAAATTTCCCGGTAACCTTAAACACCTAACACCCGAAAAAAAACCAAAAATATAAAAATTGGGTTTCCCAAAAAAGAAAAATGCCAAAAACCCCCTTAAATCCCACTTATTTTTCAACCCAATAGGGGTTTTTTTTGGGGGTAAACCGAACCCCTAAAACCAATTACCAACAAAAACCAAAAATAAACCAAAACCCCTTGGGGAAAAACCCCCCCCCCCCCTTTTTAAAATCTAAAATTCCCCGCAAATACCTTCTCCAACTAATTTCAACCTTAAAATAATATAACCTTGACCTAAAACGATTTCTTGATAGTTGTGACAGAAACCCCACAGGCATAACACCAGACTCCACAAACATCTCTACGACATTCCCATGTCGACAAAACGCCTTTACAAAAAATTCAACGTATGTCAAAGGCCCTAAAATCTGGAACACCCTACCTGTGAACTCTAGAACTGCAGACACATTCATCACCTTCAAACTACCATTAGAAAACATCTTATCTCCCTGATAAACCCCATCAAACTAACTACACGAATACCACTGGTGGTTCACGCACTTACACTCACCTCACCCATTTGACCATAAACATAAATATTAATCTCAATCTTAAAATAATGAATCCTATGTTACTCCAATACTGAAATTGTACTGTGCCAAAAACAAAAACATCACATAGTTAAACTCACATCAAACTTTGTATTTTGTCCACTTAGCCATAATACCGACTTACCTCAGAATTTGTAATATTTTAAAATAAAGAATTAAATAGTCTGCCCGAATTGCCTTAGCCAATGCTAGACGTTCTGAATGGTACACTCTGTAATCATTATTTAACTACATGTAAACCACACAACAACCAAATTCTGTAAATTCAACATTGTAATCTTTATAGAGAATAAACTTTGAATTTGAATTTGAATTTGATGTTCAATGAACTGTGTAAGCCAAGTTGGTTAATTTTATTAAGTGTATTCTAACCTAACCACTCTGTAATCCGGCGGCCAAAAACTCAGTAATCCGGCACCACTACAGGTCCATTGATGCCGGTTTGTGATGGAGGACCTGTAGTAGATTGTAATAGAGTACATCATAATGTAAACTGTTCCATTGTAATACCAAATTTCATTGCTTTAAATAGTACTAAACTGCAATACATCATACTTTAAATTGTTTTAAATTGTTACATTTGAAATACTGTTACTTATTAACTAAATTCAATAGTGTAATAAGTCTCTAAAAAGACTTATTAACATCATGCAGCATTGTCTGTGATAGAATATAATTCTACTGTACTCACTGTAACTTACCTAATGACCATATGAACTATGTATTATTGCCTTACTAATCTCAAGTTAATCTCTAAGTTTGCCCAAAATGCTCTGCATACAAAGGGGCTTTTGGCATGTACACCCAACTATTATATTGCTCTGTACAACCATGTAATTTGTCAAAATAAACATCTTTACCTTTATCTTCATATATATCAATTAGCCTATGGTAAAATTGGTTTCATTATAAAGTAGGGCCCCACTTATACGGGGGTTAGGTACCAGGCTGTCGCCGGAAAGCAGATATCGCCGAAAGGCAGAACGCCATTTTTTCCATTTATAAATGCATATAAATGCCAGACAACAAGTTTACATGTGTCTAATTTATCAAGTTTACACTAAATTATATTAAGTTAGTAAGAGAACTAGGCATTAAAAACACACAAAGTAAAATACATTCACAGTACATTCATTACTTATCTTAAAGTATTTGCAATCTTAATGTAGGGAGAGAGGTGAGTAGTACTTATTTGTAGGAAGTCAGGTGTAGGTAGCCCTGGCTCCCCGTCTCATACTAAATATACGATATTTAAAACAGCCCAGAGAGTTAAAATACACATACAGTACACTCACTATTTACCTTAAAATATGTGTAGTCTTAATATAGGAAGAGAGGAGTAGTATTTATTTGTAGGAAGTCAGTGTAGGTAGCCGGTAGGTGTAGCCCGCCTGGGCTACACCTACAGGCTATCTACACTGTGGCCCAGAGCCATATTATTAGCATCAACGTACCTTGTTCACTGAATTTAATCGTTTCTAACACTACCTTTGGATGCCATCATAAACGAAGGAAGAAGTAATGAATAATTCATGACGAAAATTGTAAATAAAAGAGGAGTGGGGGAGTGGCTGGGCCAAACGCAGATTCATACACGTTTTCTCTGATGGCTGAGCAGAGAAAATGTAATGTTGTCCCTCCAGCCAGCTACTACACAGGTCCACAAGTATTATTATCAGAGCACATATAAAATATGCAATAAATGCCAGACAACAAATTTACACTAACTTATATTAAGTTAGGAATAGAAATAGGCATTTAAAACACAATAAAAGGTAAGATACACACAGAGTACACTTATTATTCACCTTAAAATATTAATATTAATGTGAGAGAGGTGAGTGGCAGGGTGTTTATTGAATAAAATCAGAATGGCACACCATCATCCTCTAACTTGGCACTTAAAGCAAGAGGCTTACGACTCCTCTTTTTATCACAACTAAGCTTAGACGCCATCGTCACTGAGAGCCAACTAGTTAACGAAAGAGTAAACGAGAGAGAGAACGAGATACAGAGTTCAGACAATATAAGAATACAAACTCAACAGGTAGTGGGTGATCACTTGGTCAGGCGAAATAAATGCGTATTAATGTGTCTACTTTTAGTTCATTCATGTATGTTTGTAAGAGTTTGTAAAACCTTTACCTCAATATTTGTTTATTATAATAATTACCTCACAATACAAATACTGTACTCTTACATTGTGCACAAGTTGTACAAGTTAGTACAGAATAAACAAACAACAACACACCATTTTTAGAGTGAATGAAAATACGTACTATTATTATTATTTAATTTATTTATTTATTTATTTATTTATTAATTTGAACATGATACAGAGAAGTACAAGGAATACAATTTTTCAAGTGCAGCATGCCAAAGCCCCTGGTATGCAGAGCATTATGGGCAGGCTTAAAATTAACTTAAGATTAACTAAGCAATGATATATTCAGTGGTACAAAAATTATTGTAAAAGAGATAACAATATAATACAAATGAGTATTACAATGACAGGTCATATGGTCATTTACTGTGTTGCTGTGTAATCAGTAGAATGGAGTATTCTGTTAGGTAATGAAGTTAAATATTAACAAAGTTTGATTGGGTCACAGGTTGACATTTATGAGATACAATAATGAGATACATACGTGTATATGAGATACAATTTATGAGATACAATTATTCAGTATTTATTTAGTTGTGGGTTAGTAAGTGATTTTTGAGAAGACACTTGAATTTATAAACAGACAGTGTTTCTTTTATATTCACAGGTAATGAATTCCAGATTTTAGGGCCTTTTAAGTGCATTGAGTTTTTGCATAGCGTGCGATGGACACGAGGAACATCAAAGAGTGATCTGTGCCTTGTGTTATGGTCATGTGTTCTGTTGAGGTTGGTAAGGAGAGGTTTGAGGGGAGGGTTTATGTCAGAGTTAAGTGCTCTATGTATGTAGTAGGTGCAGTAATAAGTATGGATGTTTTGTATTGTGAGTAGGTTTAGAGTTTTGAATATTGGTGGAGTGTGCTGTCTGTAGTGGGAATTTGTTATCATTGTGACTGCAGCCTTTTGTTGGGTGATTAGTGGTCTGAGATGGTTTATTGTTGTTGAGCCCCATGCACAAATTCCGTAGGTGAGATAGGGGTAAATAAGTGAGTGATATAAGGCCAGGAGGGCTGACTGTGGAACACAGTACCGTATCTTCGAAAGTATGCCTAAGGTCTTGGAAATTTTCTTGGAAATTTGTTGTATATGTGTTTGAAATTTGAGTCTATTATCAAGGTGGATTCCTAGGAATTTTCTCTCTGTGAGTTTTGTGATAGGTGATCCATTTATCATTATGTTAAGAGACACATCTGTAGCTCTGTTACCAAACTGAATGTAGTAGGTTTTGTCAATGTTTAGAGTAAGTTTGTTGGCCCTCATCCAGGTTGATATTTTCTGTAATTCGGTATTTACAGTATTGGCTAGCATGACTGGGCTCGGGTGAGAGTAGACGTATGTAGTGTCATCTGCAAATAGTGTGGGTTTGAGTAGTTGCGATGCATTTGGTAGGTCATTTATGTATATGAGAAAGAGAAGAGGGCCTAGGACACTTCCCTGTGGGACCCTAACTGTAATTGGCTGTGTGGAAGAGTTTGCCCCATTTGTATACACATATTGGCTTCTGTTGCTGAGGTATGACTTTAGGTAGTTGAGGGAGTGCCCTCTTATACCATAGTGTGACAATTTTATGTGGAGCAAGTCGTGGTTAACTGCACTGAAAGTTTTACGTAAGTCAATGAAGATCCCCAGTGGGACTTCTTTTTTCTCTATTGCTGTATAAATATGTTCTAGCATGTGGATAATAGCATCATTAGTATTTTTATTAGGCCTGAACCCAAATTGACAGGGGATGAGTATGTTGTGGGAGATGAGGTAGGAATAGATATGCTTATGGATTAATTTTTCAAAGATTTTAGAGAGGGTGTAAGTTGGATATTGGCCTATAGTTATTCAAGTCTGTGTGGACTCCTCCTTTATGGATCGGGGTGGCCCTTGCTATTTTGAGAACTGTAGGAAAGGTAGAGGATTCAATGGATTTGTTAAAGAGTGTTGCAAGGAATGGTGATAGCACCTATGACACTTTTTTGTGTATAATGGGTGGTAAGGTATTTAACCCTTTGACTGTTTCAGGCCCCTCTCTGAAACTGTCATTCTATGTCGCCAAATATTCAAAAAAAAAAAAAAATTATTTTTTCTTATGAAAATGTTAAGATTATTTTTCTGAGTGTTTTAGTCCCAAAAAAAATTTTTTGCCATCAGTACTTACCGAGATATAGAGCCGTGAAGTTTGCAGAAAATGAGCTGCGTATGGCAACAGCGGCGACTGCCGCTCACCCGGTAAACTTTAGTTTACTTGTAATTGAAGGTTTTTTGCTTTTTTCACTATTTTTATTTTTTCACATAACTTATGTGGCCTATGAGACCAAAGTAAGGTGCAATGTACATATATACACTCGTTGTATACAACACAATAAGCACACAAACATAATTATCAATATATTGTTTACAAAACTTGTTTACAAAAACAACAAACAATCATCCTCCTCCTCCTTCTCCTCCTCCTTCTCCTCCTCCTTCTCCCTCCTCCTCCTTCTCCTCCTCCTTCTCCTCCTCCTCCTTCTCCTCCTCCTTCTCCTCCTCCTCCTTCTCCTCCTCCTTCTTCTCCTCCTCCTCCTCCTCCTTCTCCTCCTCCTCCTTCTCCTTCTCCTCCTCCTTCTCCTCCTCCTCCTCCTTCTCCTCCTCCTCCTCTCCTTCCCTCCTCCTCCTGCTCCTCCTCCTTCTCCTCCTCCTTCCTCCTCCTTCTCCTCCTCCTCCTCCTCCTTCTCCTCCTTCTCCTCCTCCTTGTCTTGTGTGCGAGTGTGTGGCTTATAATTGTTTTGAGTCAGAAGTCGGCAGCTGTCAAAGTGACATATTGTCTCATTACTCACTCCCCCTACCGCCTATCAAAACAATGGGGTCGGATGCTGCTTCCCCTCCTCCATTCTATCTAATTATCTTTCTCCCTCATTCTATATCTTTCAATCTGTCTCTCTTTCTGTCTGCCTATCTCTGTCTCACAAGTACACATAAATACAAGTACACACAGTGTAAATTACCTAGGATAACCCAAGAAATCCAGACAAAGTGCTATACTCTGCTTGAAGATGTGAGTAAAAGTGATGACACAGTCTTGTGGCTCTCTCTGAGACAGAGAGCTAGATGGACAGACAGGGAGCTTGACAGACAGACAAATAGACAGACAGAAATGTTTGTGTACCAGCAAAAACAAAGGGAGGGCAATGGTCATGTAATATTTCCTTAGCTCTGCCCTCATTTACACTCATCAAAGTCAGCTCTTATCAGATGTTATCTCCCCTTATCTTGTCACTGTCATGGGGTGGACTTTTTTTTTTCTTGCTTCAAAGGAACAATATTATTACATCTTCTTCTTCTTCTTCCTCCTCCTCCTCCTCCTCTTCTCCTCCTCTTCCTCCTCCTCCTCCTCTTCTCCTCCTCTTCCTCCTCCTCCTCCTCTTCTCCTCCTCCTCCTCCTCCTCCTCCCCTCCTCCTCCTCCCCTCCTCCTCTTCCTCCCCTCCTCCTCCTCCATTGCTTTTGGTCTCAAACTCCTCCAAATCATGAAATTGATCTTCACTGACACTTCCATCTGTGTTAGAGCATCACTAGGGAAGAGAAGAGTCCCAGATTTGCTGGGGAATCACATATTTCTTACCGCTAGACATGCTGAAAATGGACAACTGAAATGGCATTCCCACAATGCACCACTGGCTCCCCGATTTTTTTTATATGGTGCACACTGACCATGGAGACCCATTCTCTCACAAGTGGGCCTACCAGCTTTCTCCTGCTTGATTTGAAGCTGCTAGAATTTATGCGTATAAATACGTCAGAAACATTGGCTCGTAAGACGTATTTATACGTCGGAAACAGTCAAAGGGTTAAATCTCATCTTGTTTAGTTTGTTGATAATAAGGGGGACTTCAGTTGGGTTAGTTGGAGCTAGGAACAGTGTGTTCGGGTAGTTGCCAGTGAGGTAGTCATTGGATGGGGTATCTGAGCTTGGGATTTTATTGGCAAGGTATTTTCCTATAGTGGAGAAGAAATCATTGATTCTGTTTGCCGTTTCAGTAGGTGGGAATTGGGGTTCATCTGGTTTTGTTAATTCAATTTCGCTATTTCGTGTTATCTTTTTTGTTCCTAGCATTTCTGATAGGGTTTTCCAGGTCTTTTTTATGTCACCTCGTAAGTTAGATAATCTGTTCTCATAATACAATTTTTTAGCCCTTCTTATTAGGCTGGTTAGGATTGACGAGTAACGTTTTGCTTAGTCTCTGGTTATGTGGCCCATTCTGTACTGTTTTTCGTATTGGTGCTTTGTATTTATGGATTTGAGGATGCTGGGTGTTAGCCAGGGACTGTTCAGTCTCTTTGCAGTCATCTGTTTAGTTTTTTTTGGGCAGTGCTTGTTATAGAGGTATTGGGTCTTTTTTAGAAAATTATTAATACATTTGTCAATATCTGTATAGATTTCTAGCTCAGTGTACCAGTCAATGTTTGTCACTGCTGCTGTGAAGTTATTGATAGCTGCCTCATTGTGAAGTCTGAAAGTGACTTTAGTAGTTTCTAGGGGTAATTTGCCAAGGTTTGCTATGAGGAAGGTAGGGTAATGGTCTGTGGTATTATCTGTGATTATGCCTGATCTTAAGGGGGATATGGTGTTGGTCCAGATGTGGTCTAGTAGGGAAAACACTAGTCTCTGTAAACTCTTGTAGGTTTTGTTACTGTTGGTAGCAACATGCAGTTACTCATAGTGTTTGTGAATTCAGTAACATGTGGGTTTTGGTCTTGCAGGAGATTTATATTGAAGTCACCTGAGAGTAGTAAGTGATCTTTGTTCATGCGTGCATCAGTTATCATACTTCCTAGGTTTTCACTAAAACGGCTAATGTTTGACTGTGGTACTCTGTAGATGTTTATCATTGTGAGAGGTTTTTGTAGGTATTTGGATTTGAATTTAGCTATTATATATTCCCCATGTTCATCCCTTGTGCAAGTATTAGTGATACATTCTAGTTGGTCTGAGTAGTATATAGCTGTGCCACCCCCTTGTTGATATGGCCTACAGTTGTGTATGGCTGTGTAACCAGGAATGGCACAGACATCTGTAGTATCAGGCTTTAGCCAGGTTTCGGTGAGAGTAATGATGGAATACGGCATGCGGGGAATTTAGTAATGCTATGGGGGTCATCGAATGTTTCCCCTTTAAAGATTTGATATTGTATTTAAAAGCCCGTTATTTTTGTTTTTTGGCCCCTGGAATTTCCTTTTGTTTGTTCTGCTGTGTAGAAATTTTCATTTAAACTGTTTGATTCTTTTAAGTCATTAGATAAGGGGTTTGGGTTATCAGGATCAAGGGCTTTTTTTCAAAGATTTTTAGTGAATCTTAGTTAAAATTAAAATTATAAAAACAAAGAAATATTTTTTTAAATTATTATTATTTTTAAATTTTTAATTATTATTTTTATTTTAATTTTTTATTATTATTTTTTTTTATTTTTTTTAAATTAAATTATTTTTTAATTTTTTATTTTTAAGAGTAAAAAGCCTAAACCCCCCAAGGGCCAGAATTGTAAATAGAGAGTGAAGGCATAGGGAAAAGAAAAATTTTTTCTACGTTATCCCCATTAGTTTAGCTAGAGAAAACATAATTCTTCCCCCCACTACCTACAAGCCCCTGTGGGGGAAAAACGTACTGTATAAATTTTCCCCGGAAAATTTCAGGTTTTTTTGTTTGTAAATTGATGGGAAAATATTGTAGGAAAAAAAAAATTAAAATTTTTAAATAAATAAAAACCAGCGATGGGTTGGGGAAACGCTGGGGGGGGTCCCCCATGTTTTTGGGGCCAAGAGAAACGTTTTGTGAAAAAACGGAAAAAAATTTTGGGTTTAAAAAACCCCCAAAAAAGGGGGCCAAAAATTTCTGGGTTTGAAATCCTGCATAACATGAGCATTAAGCAATTGGGCAGGGACTTTTGGGAAAGCCAGCTTAAATTGGGTTTTTTAGAAATTCCGGCCAGTTTTTTTTCTTCATAATTTTTTGGCAGGGGGGGTTTTTTTTTTTATACACCGTAAAACAAAAGACTAATTGGTGATTTTTATTTTAAAAAATTTTCCTTTTAAATTTTAAAGTACAGTGGAAACCCCCGGTTTTAAAGATATTAATCTTTCCCGGAGCTCATCGTTTTGCCAAAATTATCACAAGGAAAATTTAATTTTTTCCCCATAAGAAATAAGGGAAAACAAAAATTTAAACCGTGCCCAAAAACGGAAATAATTTTATGAAATAAATTTAAATTTTTAAGGGACACAAAAGAAGAAGACATGCACAGTTTTTTTTGTACTCTACTAAAACAAAAATAATAACACTTACCCTTTTAAAGGGAAAAACTGGTGATGATTTATGGGTTTGGGGGGAGGGGGGAGTGTCGAAATTGTTTAATGTTTAGAAGGGGAATCCCCCTTTCCCTTAGGACTTTAGGTAGCAAAATCCTTTTCCGGGGGTTTCTTTTCTTCTTTTTTTAATGCCCTAGGACCAATTTTAAAAGTCAATGGACCTCTGTTGCACAAAAAATCTGTCCATAAAAGGTCTGTACCTCCCATTCCCTTTTAAGGGAAATTTTTTTTCTAAAAAAGGGCCATAAAATTATCATTGTAAAAGTCACCAGCAAAAACGTTTCAATAGCTGGTTTTTTGGGGATTTTTATCCCCCAAAGGTTTTTCAATTCAACCCCACTTTTCACACTTTTCCCTTTAAATTTTTTAAAGTAGGCACAATGGATTTTTACAACTGGGATAGGCTTCCAGGGTTAGCCCCCAAAACCCCCTTAAAAACTTTCTTTAATTTCCCTACTTAAATTTTCACCCTTTTTTTCCACGGGTTTGGGACAAAAAAGCTTTCTTTGGGGGCCCCTGGTTTACTTATTTTTTCCCGAAACAAGACCAAAAAAAACTTGATAATATGGAAGTACCGAATGTATTCTTGTTTCGAGCACACCCGGCTGGCTTGTAAACCCCTGGCACCACAGGGCAGGGTTTAGGCCCTGGGACGCGTTTCCCGGGGCGAATCCCCTGTGGGGGGGGTTTTTTTAACGAGTGACGAGGCAAAATTTTTGCGTTAAAATGTATCGTATACCGGATTTAACGTATACCAATGCCATCATATACCGGGGGTCCACTGTATTCACATTTTAAATTTAATATACAGTCCACATATTTATATTAATGTTTTTACCAGAATTCCTGGTGATGTGTATTTCATTTGAAATTAATATAGGTCCAGAGTGACTTGTGGAGAGATAGATTATCATAGGTATCGAAGGAGGACATTTTTTGCGACCTAAGTGTCCTAAAATTCCTACTTGTCTCTGTAACCTTGATAAAGAACAATTTTCTTTGTCACCATTTGCTGGTATGTATTTTATCATACCACAAGCGGGATTTGAACCCGCGGTCAGAGAGTCTCAAAACTCCAGACCGTCGCGTTAGCCACTGCGCCAGCTAGCTTCAATAAGATTCGTCCAACTAGGTGCATTTCTATACCATAGGAAGGTTAGCATAGGCACCACTGAGTCCACAAATGCAAGTTTTTGCAGACGAGTTTGGAGTTTTGAGACTCTCTGACCGCGGGTTCAAATCCCGCCCGTGGTAAGGTTTGTTTGCAATCGTGTCATTACATCATTACAATTTCGTGAGTTATGTTGACGGCTTCGAGGGGACTTGAGCTAGAGTTCATCACGGCCATGCTAGCGGGAGATTCGTCTGTAAAAACTGCATTTGTGGCACAGTGGTGCCTATTGCTAAACCCTTTCCCAGGTGTAGAAACACCCTGGTTGGACGAATCTTATTGAAGCTAGCTGGCGCAGTGGCTAATGCGACGGTCTGGAGTTTTGAGACTCTGACCGCGGGTTCAAATCCCGCCCGTGGTATGGTTTGTTTGCAATCGTGTCATTACGATTTCGTGAGTCATGTATTTTATGAGTTACATCCAGGTAAATTTAATTTTCCACAATTAGTTGCCCGTTGGTCCTTGATCGAATTGGATGTAATTAGTGAAGTCATTAATTAGTGAATTAATTACTTAATAATTATATGTGAAATGACAGAATGAGGTGGATGTTAGGTCCACAAATTTACTTAATGTGTAGTGGATTATAATTACTACAATAATAATTGCTAAGCTCAAGTGTAACTAGAATTTATATTAATGTATTTAGAATTTATATTATAATTTCCTTACATGTGTAATTGCTAAGCTCAAGTGTAGATAAGAGTTATTCAAAGGTAAGTTGTAATATTTACCTTTATAAAGTGCATAATTAAGTACATAATCAGTGTTATTAATTAAGTTGAATTTAATGCATTGCACCATGAGTGAAAATGAGGAAATTAATGTAGAGGACAAACACATGGAATTTAGAGCAAAAAAATATCATTGCAGGCTAGAAAGGGTCATGTAACAAAGGCATACAATAAATGTTTGGAATTAATGAAAAAAGTAACTGTGAATACTGATGATTTAAAATTGTATTTAGATGCTTTAGGGAATAGATATGATTCATACAAATTATATTATAAAAAATATGAAGGAGATTTGTTAGTAAATTGTACAGATGAGACAGAAATAAATCTTATGATTAACCAGTATTATGAATTAGAAGAAAAGATTCTTTCTTGTAAAAGCCAGGCTTTGAATAAATTAAAAGGTGTAAACCAGGCAGTTAATCAATCTACTCCAACAAATAAGATGTCTTTGTCAAAACTCCCAGAATTATGTTTACCTGTATTTAATCCTGCAGAAAATTGGGAGGAGTTTTGGTCAATCTTTAAAGCAGCTGTGCATGATAGGAGTGACCTAGCATGTGTAACTAAATTATTTTACCTCAAAGGACTGATAAGAGATGCTCACATACTCAAAAAGCCTTTCCCAATGTAGATGACTCTTACAAGGAAGCAGTTGACTTGTTGAAGGTCATTTATGGTAATATAGAACAAAGTAGGTTGGATCTAGTGAATATCATTGTTAATTTAAAAACTCAAGATCACACTTACAATGGTTTACAGCAGTTTAGAGTTAAACTGGAGAGCACTCTCAAAACTTTAGGTAATAAATATAATCTGAAGGAATCGGACTGGTTATTGAGTGCCACTGTACAGAATAAATTAAGCTGTAAAACTTTTGAATGGATCTCGAGCAAGTATCACAAAGGTTATTTTGGTCTGGAGGAAAAAAGACTAGAATTAATTGTACAGTTGCAGACCAGCCAACCAACTCATTTTAACCCCTTCAGGGTCCAAGGCCAAAATCTGAAGTGGTGCTCCTGTCGTAGGGGTTCTTAAAAGGAGATATCGAGGGTTGAAGGTAGACACACTTGTTGGATGGTAACAATATATTGTCAGACTGTGGTAATGGGAGATGGAGCCCCCAGCCTGCCTTGTCCTGCCTATGTCTACACGCCGACTGAGAAGGAGACAGAGGTACGAACGTACACATGCACATCCCGTGACGTCACACAAACAGTCACAGGCCTAAAAGGGATCTTCTATATAAAAACATGGATGGTACTATGATATGCTATACAACACATACAAGGGGATCAGCAAATATGCTGACAGCTCGGTCATGTTATGTATGTCGTTGTTATGGGGCTATAGGACCCAAAATTTTTAATAAATTT
>NW_026488055.1:0-23238 GCF_026875155.1 Cherax quadricarinatus | reverse complement strand
GTTTTTTAGAATGGGTTTTACATCAAGTGTGCCGGTACAGCCACTCCTTCACTTAATGATGGATTTCCATTTCTGAGGCCACGTCATAAACGAATTCGTCATTAAGTGAGGAGTATACTTTTAATGGTAGTGAGTTTGTTGTTAACCATCATTAATATTGTTTTAACGTCACCTTTGCACCACTTATAACATTTCTCGTAAATTTTTAACCCTTAAACTGTCCACACGTAGACATACGTTGACGTGCGGCAGGCTCGAACGTAGATCTACATTTTTTTACATGCTTTCAAATGGGGAAAATCAAGGTCAGAGCGCTACGCACATGAACACAGATCAACTTTTGGACAGTTTAACCCTTTCAGGGTCCGTTACGTAGATCTATGGCTTTACATTCAGGGTCCAAACCGTAGATCTACGCCTTTGAGCTCAGCTTACTCTTATAAACTGTGAGTGGTACATTTGGGCTTAGATATGAGAGAATACATCTATGTGGTATGTGTGCACCACATAAAACAAATCCTGCAGCACCCTGTGTATAATAAGAGAAAAAAAACGAGACCATGATTTTTTATTAAAACAGCGAATTTGCAGTGTTTTTTCGTATGTTTTTTATAGTTGTATTTGCGATTTCTTGGTCTCTTTTGATAGAATGGAAGACATATTACAGAATATAGAGATGATTTTGATTGGGTTTTAGCACTGAAAATGGCTAGAAACTGAGCTCAAAGTAGCGGAAATGTTAAATTTTTGCCGATGTTCAAGAGTAAACAAACGACCTCACACATCTGGTGGGTCTAATATACATTCACAAATGTGGTGATGATAGTTATACAATTATTACAATACTGCATAACAGTAAATCTTCTATTTTTTGGTGTGAATAAAAATTCATTATGTGAATAAAAAATCAAAATGGAATTTATTTGTAAAGCCTCAAAACTTAATTAATGAACAGAGGAAATGTTAGTTAGTGCCAGGAATACCTACATTGTTTATTCTGGACCCTATTTTGAAACTGGAATATTTTGAACTTTGTGTTAAATTTGCCAAATTACCAATTTCCGATCACTTTGGCAATTTCTTGTGCTCAATCGATAGAATAGAAGTAATACTAGTGAAATAGCTAAGAATTTGGTCGACTGGAATAATGTAATTGGGCTAAAATGGGAGTCAAAGTCGGCAAAATCACCTATTCATAAATATCGCTGACACATCAAAATTCGCGAGAGTATAATTTCATCAATTTTCCATTAAATTTCATACTTTTTGTTTTATAACCTTCACAAAAAGATTCTCTACCATTTTCTAGGAAAAAAAAGTTTTTTTTTTTTTTAAATTCTTGGACACTGGGGCACCACTTCAGATTTTGGCCTTGGACCCTGAAGGGGTTAAAGGAATGGGAGGTACAGAGCTCTATGGATTTGTTGTGCAACAGAGGTCCAGTGACTCAAGCTGGTCCTAGTGGCATTAAAAGAAGAAGGGAAGTAACCCCGGAAAAGGACTTGACACCTCAAGTCCTAATGGAAGGGGATTCCCCTTCTAAACAATAACAACTTCCACACACTCCCCTCCTCCCATCCCATCAATCATCACCAGATCTTCAATAAAGGTAAGTGTCATGTATTCTATTCTTAGTAGAATATTAACCCCTTGACTGTCGCAACCCCCAATCCTGAAGTGTCTCCTGGTGTCGCAAAATTTCAAACAAAAATTATTTTTTCATATGAAATGATAGAATCTTTTCCCGATTGTAATGACACCAAAAACACAAAATTTGATGGAAAACTTACGGAATTGCGCTCTCGCGAAGTTAGCGACCTCGGCAATATTTACAAATCAGCGATTTCGCCCACATTGAGCCCTATTTTCGGTTAATTCCATTGTTCCAGTCGATCAAACTCATGGCTATTTCTTTAGAACTCCATTTTTTCTATCGATTGAGTACAAGAAACTGCCCATTTACCAATTTCAACTACCCAATAACATGGTCAGAAATTTGCAATTTGGCCAATTTCACAAAAATTAAAAAATACTGTATGACAATTTCAAAATAAGGTCCAGAATGAACAATGCAGACATTCTTGGCTCTAAAATAACATTTTCTTTGTTCATCAGTCAAACAAAAAATAGAAGATTTACTGTTATGCAGACTACTGCAATACTGTAATACAGGAGGGCCCCGCTTTACGGCGTTTCACTTTACGGCGTTCTGCTAATACGGTCATTTCAAATTATGACCAAAACTCGCTATACGGCTCCCCCCACCTGACTTTCTAATACGGTCACCGTACCCCACCCTGTTTGTTTACATTCTCCGTGAGCTCAGTAAGCACTAAGTCTCTCCATTTTGTCTGGAAACTCCAAAATTTCAAATGTTTTTAAAAGTTTAAATTTTATATTTTATATATACTCTGATAATTATACTTATGTATACCTGTACCTAAATAAACTTACATACTGTGCTGGCATGCAGGTACACATTAAAATCGGTAAGTGTCTTATGTCTCCAGACGTCATATTGTAATGATAATAATAATCATCGAGTCATTTAAATGTCGTATATTACGTTAATATACACATTTTCATTAATCCATCTATGATATTTTTTTCAAAATTATATAATAAACACAATGCATAACATATAAATAAGATAAATACACCCACAGTAGAATAAATAAACATAAATGTGAGATGTGGTAGCAGACCACTTGCACAAGTGACTCCATATTAGAAATGATAATAATAACAATACTCACCGAGTCTCATTAAATGTCGTATATTACGTTAATATACACATTTTCATTAATCCATCCATGATATTTTTTTTAAAATTATATAATAAACACGATACATAACATAAAAAGATGATAAATACACCCACAATAGAATAAATAACATAAATATAAGATGTGGGAGCCAGATAACTTGTACAAGTGACGGCAAGAATAACATTTTCTCTAATCTAACATAAGAGAAAATGTGTTACTGGGGGTAACTGTAGAAAATTATTCCTTTCGTATGTATGTAAGTAAGTTTATTCAGGTATACACAAATACAGTTACATAGATTATCATACATTAACAACATTATGTGTAGAGAACCTAGGATAACCCAAAAAAGTCGGTGTGACTTATTTCCATTGCCTTCACTCAGAGCTTCATTTCTTCTCAAAATGATGTTACATGAGAATGGGAGTGTTCTTCTTTATTAATTCTACAGTATCAATGTAGAGACAACCTGTACACAATGTAACTTGTACACAAACCAGACGTGTACACTTCGTTTGTTTACAAAACTTACGTTCGCCTGGTTTGTTTACATAACTCTGCGCCTGTCCCCTCTTATGTACTCATTCTTTCTCTCTCTCATTTATTTGTTTTATCTCATTTACTTACTCCTGACCTTACATTAAGACTACAAATATTTTAAGGTAAGTAATGAGTGAACTGTATATACATTTTATCGCTCTGGGATGCTTAAATATCATGGAATATATGTGTGGGTGGGTTGGCCTGGTATGGTAGCCCGGCTGACTACCATACATACCACACTTGATTTTTTACAATAAATACTACTCATCTCATCCTATATTTTAAGGTAAGTAATGAGTGAACTGTATATACATTTTATGGCTCTGGGATGCTTAAATATCATAGAACAGTATGTGTGGGTGGGGTGGCCTGGTAAGGTAGCCTGGCTGATTACCATACATACCACACTTGATTTCTTACAATAAATACTACTTGTCTCACCCTAGATTAAGACTATAAATATTTTAAGGTAAGTAATGAGTGCACTATGTGTGTATTGTACTTTTTTATTGTTTTTTGATGCCTGGTTCTATTGCTAACTTAATATATGTTAGTGTAAACTTGTTATCTAGTGTTTGTATGCATTTATAAGTGGAAAAAAAGGGTGTTCCACTTTACGGCGGTTTCCGCTTTACGGCGGTAGCCTGGAACCTAACCTGCCGTATAAGTGGGGCCCTGCTGTAATTGTATAAATAACATCAACCCATTCATGACTGCATATTAGAATGGCTAGTTGGACATTTATTGGACAATGACATCATTTGTTTACTTTTGAACATCGGCAAAAATCAAACATTTTTCCTAATTTGAGCTCCATTTTCAGGTTCTTTTTATAGTAAAATTTAATCAAAATCACCTTTATTTCTAGGGTTTTTCCCTTCTATCAAATGAGGGGCCCAAAAAAACGAGAATACAACCATAAACCTATACGAAAATAGACCACAAAGTCAGCATTTTAATTAAAAAAAACGGTCCCAGTTTTTTTTTTCTCATTATGCACTGCATTTCTCCAGGATTTTTTTTTTATTTGGGGCACACTGACCCCCAGACCATTCTCTACTGTGGGTACCCGCTTTCTCCTGCTTTATTTGAAGCCGCTAGAATTTATGAGTATATACATCAAACACGGTACTTCGTAAGACGTACATGTATATGTATATACGACCTCAACAGTCAAAAGGGTTAATTGTGCTGTCTTCTTAAGTTTGTGTGTATTAAAATTAATATTTCATGTGGCGATTTTTTTTTTTTTCAGACTTTTGGGTGTCTTGCACGAATTTTAATTTTATTTCCATTATTTCTTATGGGGAAAATTAATTCGCCTTACGATAATTTCAGCTCATGTGAGCTCTCAGGAAGGATTAATATCATAAAGGCGGGGGCCCACTGTATTTCTTTGGGGAAAATTAATTTGGCTAAAAAAAATTTCGGCTTAAATGAGCTCTGAGGAATAGATTAACCCTTTGGGAGTCGGCAGGTCCTCTCAGAGACTTATTCATAGGGTCGGCCAAATTTCAAAAAAAAAAAAAAAAAAAAAATTTATCTTATGAAAGATTAGAGAATCTTTTCCCCGATTATAATGACCCCAAAAGTATGAAATTTGATGGAAACTTACAGAAATATGCTCTCGCGAAGTTAGCGGTCTCAACAATGTTTACGCTCGGCGATTTTACCCACTTTGAGGCCCTATTTCGGCCAATTCCAGTGTACTAGTCGACAAAAATCATAACTATTTCGTAGAACTCCATTTTTTTTGAAATGAGTACAAGAAAAATTCCCTTTACCAATTTCAACTATCCCAATACAGTGGTCAGAATTTAGCAATTTTGCCAATTTGACAAATTTCGAATAGATTCCCGAATAAAAAAGAAAGACATTCCTGGGACTAAAATAACATTTCCTCTGTTCATTGTCATGTTCCCACACCTCTTACATTCTTTTGCTTTCCACTTTGAATTTTTATTCTCACAAAAAAATAGAAGATTTACTGTTATGCAGACTACTGCATTAGTGTAGAAATGGTATAAATAATATCAGCGCACTTGTGAAAGAATATTAGACTCGCTAATATGACGTGTATTGGACACTTGGCATGATTTGTTTACTTTTGAACTTTGGTTAAAACTTGAACATTTCTGCTACTTTGAGCTCAATTTCACTTTTCATTGTAAAATCAGTCAAAATCATCTCAATTTCTGTAATATGTCTTCCATTCTATAAAATGAGACCAGGAAAACTAGAATGCAACCATAAATAACATATGAAAATTCAGTGCAAAGTCGCTGTTTTAATTCAAAAACATGGTCAAAGTTTTTTTTTCTCATTACGCATTGTGTGCTGCAGGATTTTTTTTTATACTGCCCACACTGACCACATAGACCCATTCTTTCATATGTAGGCCTACCAGCATTCTCTCACTAGATTTGACGGTGCTAGAATTTATGCGTACTAGTATGTCAAAAAACCCTGGGCGTAAGACGTACTAGTATGGCCGAAACCCTGAAAGGGTTAATATCGTAAGGCGGGGGTCCACTGTATGTCTAACGAGCCAGTGTTTCAGACATATATATACTCTCTAATTCTTGCGGTTTCAAATCAAGCAGGAGAAAGCTGGTAGGCCCACATGTGAGAGAATGCGTCCGTGTGATCAGGGTGCTCTGTATAAAAAAGATCCTGCAGCACGCAGTGCATAATGAGAAAAAAACTCCGACCGTGTTCTTGGATTAAAACACCAACTTCGAGGTGTATTTCCATACAGTATTTATTGTCGTATTCTCGATTTCTTGGTCTCATTTGATAGAATGGAAAGCATGTTACAGAAATAGAGATGATTTTGATTAGTTTCACGATGAAAATGACCTTGAAATTGAGCTCAAAGTAGCGGAAATGTTAAATTTTTACCAATGTTCAAGAGTAAGCAAATCACACCACACGTCCAATACACGTCAAATGGGGAGTCTAATATTCTTTCATTAGTGCACTGATATTATTTATACCATTTTAACAATAATGCAGTAGTCTGCATAACAGTAAATCTTCTATTTTTTGTGTGAATAATAAATCAAAATAGAAAGCAAGAGTAATGTAAGAGCGGGCCTAGAGACGTAACTAATGAACAGAGGATATGTTATTTTAGTGCCAAGGATGTCTGAATTGTTTATTCTGGACCCTATTTTGAAATTGGCATCTTTTTAATTTGCATGAAATTGGCCAAATTGCCAATTTCTGGCCACTTTATTGGGTAGTTCAATTTGGCAAATGGGCGGTTTCTTGTACTCAGCTGATAGAAAAAATAGAGTTCTAAAGAAATAGCTATGATTTGGTTGACTGGAACAATGGAATTGGCCAAAAATTAGGGCTCAAATTCGGCAAAATTGCCGATGCGTATATGTCGCCGAGATCTCTAACTTTGCGGGAGCATAATTCCGCGAGTTTTCAACCAAATTTCGTACTTTTGGTGTCATTACCATCAGGAAGAGAAAGATTCTCTATCATTTCATAAAACAATTTTTTTTTTTTTCAAAAATTTTTCGACATAAAATGAGTTTCAGAGAGGGGCTTACGACAGTCAAACGGTTAAGAGGCATGTTATGGTGACATTGGTCATTTATCCATATCAACAACTGATTTTTCCATTTCCTTATCAAACCAGTGTGCTTCTTGGAAATTATTATTGAATGCATCAGTGCAGAACCTTTAATATGTGGCAAGATACAATCATTGTCCTCAATAATAGTTGAAATGGTCAACCTGTTAATGCTGTAACATGTGCAGTTTCAGTACCCTTCTCATGCTTTACAGAATGCTTTATAATGCCAAGTTTCATCTCAATGGTCAATGATTTCCTTTTATGTTGCACTTGGGTATTGTTATGCACAAAATGGGAGCCAAGGGGCTTAACTCTTAACCCTTTCAGGGTCGCCAGACCCTCTCAGAGACTTCTCACGGTCACCAAATTTAAAAAAAAAAAAAAAAAAAAAAAAAAAAATTCTTATGTAAAGATAGAGAATCTTTCCCCGATCATAATGACACCAAAAGTATGAAATTTGATGGAAAACTTACAGAATTATGCTCTCGCGAAGTTAGCAGTCTTGATGATGTTTATGCATCGGCGATTTTGCCCACTTTGAGCCCTATTTTCGGGCAATTCCAGTGTACTAGTCGACAAAAATCATAACTATTTTGCTAGAACTCCATTTTTTCTATCGAATGAGTACAAGAAACTACCCATTTACCTATTTCAACTATCCAATAAAGTGGTCAGAATTTAGCAATTTTGCCAATTTCACACAAATTTCAGAAGATGCCAATTTCCGAATAGGGTCCAGAATAAACAAGAAAGACATTCCTGGCACTAAAATAACTTTTTCCTCTGTTCATTAGTCATGTTCCCACCCCTCTTACATTTCTTTTGCTTTCCACTTTGAATTTTTATTCTCACAAAAAACAGAAGATTTACTGTTATGCAGACTACTGCATTAGTGTAGAAATGGTATAAATAATATCAGCGCACTTGTGAAAGAATATTAGACTCGCCAGTTGACATGTATTGGATGCTTGGCATGATTTGTTTACTTCTGAACTTTGGTAGAAATCGAGCATTTCTGCTACTTTGAGCTCAATTTCAAGGTACTTTTCATTGTAAAACCAGTCAAAATCATCCCAAATTTCTGTAATATGTCTTCCATTCCATAAAATGAGACCAAGAAAACTAGAATACAACAATAAATACCATACGAAAATACAGTGCAAAGTTGCTGTTTTAATCAAAAAACACAAATTTTTTTTTTTTTCCTTACCCACGTGTGCTGCAGGATTTTTTTTTATACTGCGCACACTGACCACATAGACCCATTCTTTCATATGTAGGCCTACCCGCTTTCTCTCACTAGATTTGAGGGCGCTAGAATTTTGGAGTACTGTACGTCAAAAACCCTGGTGCGTAAGCCGTACTAGTACGTCCAAAACCCTGAAAGGGTTAAATGGTCCAAACGTATATATACGTTCACTCGCACAGCGCCCTGAATATTTTGATTTTTTTTTTTTTATAGAAAAGAGCACAATTTTTTTAAGTATTTTAGAATAAAAAAAATTTTTAGGGTCAGTACTTACCCAAAATATGAGGCGAGAAGTTGGCACTGGATGCTTCATATGACAGCAACATCGAGTCCCGCCGCTTGCAGAAGTGTTGCCGATATACCTTTTTTCTATTTTTTTGTATTATTTTATGCAATTTTTATGTTCTGATAATTACAATTTGTAGTAGTTCTTGTTTATTTTATAACCAATCTTTGTTCTGGCACTAGTATTAGGTACTGAAATTGTACTCAAATTGTCACAGGTGGACATTTACACCTGCCTTAGCCATTTACTATTGTCTTGGAATATCTACAATGTATTTATATGTCCCAGCAATGTTTTGGATATGTGGAAGTATATAATAAGGAGGAGGAGAAGAGGAGGAAGGAGGAGAAGAGGAAGGAGGAGAAGAGGAAGGAGGAGAAGAGGAAAGAGGAGAAGAGGGAGGAGGAGGAGAAGAGGGAAGAGGAGGAGAAGAGGGAGGAGGAGGAGAAGAGGGAGGAGGAGGAGAAGAGGGAGGAGGGAGAAGAGGGAGGAGGAGAAGAGGGAGGGGAGAAGAGGGAGGAGGAGGAGGAGGAGGAGGAGGAGGAGGAGGAGGAGGAGGAGGAGAAGGAGGAGAAGAGGAGGAGGAGGAGAAGACGAAGAGGAGGAGGGAAGATGAAGAGGAGGAGAAGACGAAGAGGAGGGGAGAAGACGAAGAGGAGGAGGAGGAAGAGGAGGAGGAAGAGGAGGAAGAGGAGGAGGAAGAGGAAGAGGAGGAGGAGGAGGAGGAGAAAGAGGAAAAGGAGGAGGAGAAGACGAAGAGGAGGAGCAGGAGGAAGAGGAGAAGGAGGAGGAGGATAATACGTAATAATAATAATAGGTAATAACAAGTACCCTTGAAGCATGAAAAACAAAGTCCACCCCTGACAGTGACATGATAAGATAACAACTGATAGAGCTGAAGTTTGATGAGCATACACAAGGGTGGGGGAGGGTGCAGCTGATAAGAAAAGATTAGAGGTGATATTTGATGAGCATTGCCCTCACTTTGTTTTTGCTGGTACACAAACATGTCTGTATTTTTTCTGTGTCAAGCTCCCTGTCTATCTGTCTATCCGTCTAGCTCTCTGTCTCAGAGAGAGCCACAAGACTGCGTCATCACCTTTACTCATATCTTCAAGCAGAGTATAGCACTTTGTCTGGATTTTTTGGGTTATCCTAGGTAATTTACACTATGTATACTTGTATTTATGTGTACTTAGGAATCCACTTTGATATAGACTCAAATTTCAAACACATATACAACAAATTTCCAAAAAAAATTCCAAGACCGTAGGTATAACTATTGAAGATACGGTACTATGTTCCACAGTCAGCCTCCTGGCCCTATATCACTCACTATTTACCCCTATCTCACCTATGGAATTTGTGCATGGGGCCTCAAACAACAATAAACCATCTCAGACCACTAATTACCCAACAAAAGGCTGCAGTCAAAATGATAAATTCCCACTACAGGCAAACACACTCCACCATATATTCAAAACTCTAAACCTACTCACCATACAAAACATCCATACTTATTACTGCACCTACTACATACATAGAACACTTAACTGATATAAACCATCCCCTTAATTATCTCCTAACCAACCTCAACAGAACACATGACCATAACACAAGGCACAGATCACTTTTTGATGTTCCTCGTGTCCATCTCACGCTATGCAAAAACTCAATGCACATAAAAGGCTCTAAAATCTGGAATTCATTACCTGTGAATATAAAAGAAACACTGCCTGTTTATAAATTCAAGTCTCTTCTCAAAAATCACTTACTCACCCACAACTAAATAAATACTGAATAATTGAATCTCATAAATTGTATCTCATAAATGTTTCTCATTATTGTATCTCATAAATGTCATCCTGTGACCAATCAAACTTTGTTACTATTTAGCTTCATTACCCAACAGAATACTCCATTCTACTGATTGCTCAGCATCACAGTAAATGACCATATGACCTGTCTTTGTAATACTCATTTGTGTTCAATTGTTATCTGTTTTCAATAATTTTTGTACCACTGAATTATATCATTGCTTAGTTAATCTTAAGTTAATTTTAAGCCTACCCATAATGCGCTGCATACAAGGGGCTTTGGCATGTTGCACTTTAAAAATTGTATTCTTTGTACTTCTTTGTATGAGTTCAAATTAATAATAGATAAATAAATAATAAAATACCTGTGAGACAGAGATAGACAGATAGAAAGAGAGAGAGAGAGAGAGAGAGAGATTGAAAGAGACACAGACAGATAGACAAAGAGACAGATAGACAGACAGACAGATAGAGACACACAGATAGACAGAGATAGACAGACCCTAAACTTGGGGTTAACATCACTTTCCTCTTAAAAGAGGAGTGTTAATATGACATTACTTCAGTGAATCCTTGGTGTTTGCCACATTGTTTGCTCTAGCTGGAACTAAATTTAACTGGCACTCCCACAAGGTACTAAGTGGTCCCAGATTTTTTTAATACCGCGCACACTGAGTGTTAGGACCCATTCTATGCTGACAAGGCATCTCAGGCCAATCATGCCAAATTTGAAGGCAGGAAAAATAAAACGTATATATATATACACGTTTGGGGCACTATGCCTAAGAAAGTATATATAAGTTTGGACCGTTTAAGGGGTAAAGCCTCGTCTAAGGGCAATTTAAATAAAATTAATAGAATAAAATGGAAAATGAGCCACCCAAGGCTACCCTCACCAAAACAAAGCCCTAAACCAATGTTCACTATTCTCTGTTTGAATATCATAGGTTTCAGACAAAATTCATCTCTATTAGACAAGACCTCTGGATATTGGGGATATTGGCATTCCACAGGGAAGCATCCTAGGCCCTCTGCTTTTTCTCGTATACTTCAACAATCTTCCAAATCTATCACGGCAACTTAGACCTATTCTCTTCGCTGATGACACAACTTTGTCATCTCCCACCCAAATCTAGCATTGTTGAACAACATTGTTAATGAAGAGCTCAGTGGCGCCGTAAGGCGGGGCCGGGGGGGGGGGGGAGGTGACACCATTTAGGGGGTGGCACCATAGAGCCTCTAAAGAAGGTGACACTAATGCCAAAACAGTGCTGCACCAACATAAGAGAAGAATCCTTCGTTTCTATACAGACTATTATAAGATTGCAGTGTACAAATTGGCCTATACAGTGGAACTCTACTTGCGAGTTTTAATCCGTTCCATGACCTTGCTCGCAACTGGATTTGCTCATTTGCAGAGTCAATTTTCCTCATTTAATTAACTGAAATGCAATTAATCCGTTCCAGTGGAATTCTGTACTTCAATAATTTTGCTAATATCAACTCTACAGCTTATTTATCTATCTCACCTCATCTAATATGACATAATAAACAACACAAATAACATAGGACACATGACCACAACACAAGACACAGATCTCTTTTTGATATACCTCGTGTCCATATCACACTGTAAAAACTCTATGCACATAAAAAGCCCTAAAATTGGAATTCATTACCCCTTCAGGGTCCAAGGCCCAAATCTGAAGTGGTGCCCCAGTGTCCAAGAATATTCAAAACAAAAAAATTTGTTATTTTTTCTTATGAAATGGCAGAAGAGATCTTTTTGTGAAGGTAATAAAACAAAAAGTACGAAATTTGATGGAAAATTGACGAAATTATGCTCTCGCGAATTTTGATGTGTCAGTGATATTACGAATTGGCGATTTTGCTGACTTTGACTCCCATTTTAGGCCAATTACATTATTCCAGTCAACCAAATTCTTAGCTATTTCACTAGCATTACTTCTATTCTATCGATTGAGCACAAGTGATAGGAAATTGTTAATTTGGCCAATTTAACACAAAGTTCAAAAATATTCCAATTTCAAAATAGGGTCCAGAATAAACAATGTAAGTATTCCTGGAACTAAACTAACATTTCCTCTGTTCATTAGTTATGTTTTGAGGCTTTACAAATAAATTCCATTTTGATTTTTATTCACATAATGAATTTTTATTCACACCAAAAATAGAAGATTTACTGTTATGCAATACTGTAATAATTGTATAAATATCATCACCATATTTGTGAATGCATATTAGACCCACCAACTGGCGTGTATTAGACGTGTGAGGTCGTTTCTTTATTCTTGAATATCGGCAAAAATTTAACATTTCTGCTACTTTGAGCTCAGTTTCAAAGCCATTTCCAGTGCTAAACCCAGTCAAAATCATCTCTATTTCTGTAATATGTCTCCCATTCTATCAAATGAGACCAAGAAATTGCAAATATAAACTATAAAAAACATACGAAAAAACACTGCAAAATCGCTGTTTTAATCGAAAAATCATGATTTCAGTTTTTTTTTCTCTCATTATACACAGTGTGCTGCAGGATCTGTTTTATGTGGTGCACACATACCACAGATGTATTTATTCTCTCATATCTAGGCCCAAATTTGCCACTCACAGTTTATCAGAGTGATATGAGCTCATGACGTAGATCTACGGTTTGGACCCTGAATGTAAAGCCGTAGATCTACGGGACGGACCATGAAAGGGTTAAAGTAACCCAGTCTGAAAATCAGTTTAAGACTCTTCTTAAAAGCCACTTAATCACCCTAGACTAAATGCTAAATACTAAGTACGCACATACTCACCTATGTACTCCCACATCATAAATTCAACAATCACTTTGAACCTTTTATCAATTGTTGACAGGAATATAATCGAACCATTGTTTTTCAAAAAAGCATTTTAGGCTATGTATATCCTTTGTCCTATACAAATTTAATTCACTTATAATTAATAATCTATTGTTCAACTATGAAACAATTACTGTCCTACTGTACAACTATGATAAATCCTTAGTGTTAAGTAGACTGTAAGCCAATAATGTTAAGTTGGCCCATAATGCCAAGGCATAATAGAGGCTCTCTTTGCATTGCAACCCACTATTGTAAATATAAAATCTCAATGTACTGTTTGCAAAGACATAAATAAATAAATAAAATAAATAGAAACCTGATATATACTCTAAAATGAATATGTCATTCATGTAGTGGTATGGGCGGGTGTCGGCGGTGGACGAGTTTGTCTGGGGACCAGGAGTTCACCTGGAGTTTACCTGGAGAGAGTTCCCGGGGTCAACGCCCCCGCGGCCCGGTCTGTGACCAGGCCTCCTGGTGGATCAGAGCCTGATCAGGCAAAATACTTCATGTGGCTTATTTATCTTTCATAGTTCATCTAATATGACATAAACAATATAAATAAAATAAAAACATGATATATACAGTGGACCCCAGTTAACGAAAATTTTTCACTCCAGAAGTATGTTCAGGTGCCATTACTGACAGAATTTGTTTTAAGAAATATTGTGAAGTAGATTAGCCCATTTCAGACCCCAAACATACACGTACAAACGCACTTACTTTAAATACACTTACATAATTGGTCACATTCGGAGATAATCGTTATGCGGGGGTCACTGTACTTTAGAATGAATAAAATATGTCATTAAATGTAAACAGGTGGAGGCAGCTACAACCGCCCCCAAACCTGTTGTGGTAAACACTGCCATCTAGTGATGGCCTTTTGAAGCTGTCTATTTTTTCAAATTCAAATTAAAAAGTTTATTCTTAAAAAGATTAAATGTTGAATTTACAGAATTTTGGTTGTTGTGTGGTTTACATGTAGTTAAATAATGTTACAGAGTGTACCACTAGAAGCCTAGCATGGTAGGCATTTCAGGCAGACTTAGTTTAATTCTTCTTTTTTAAAATATTACAAATTATGAGGTAAGTTGGTATTAGGCTAAGTGACTAAATACTAGTTTGTGGGGTTTAGCAATGTGAATGCTTTTGTTTTGGCACAGTACATAGTTTCGTATTGGAGTATCATAGGATTCATTATTTAAAGATTGAGATTAATATTTCTGTTTATGGTCAAATGGGTGAGTGGTGTAAGTGTGAACCACCAGGTGGTATTCGTGTAGTAGTTGATGGGGTTTATCAGGGAGTAAGATGCTTTCTAATGGTATTTTTGAAGGTGGGGAATGTGTCTGCAGTTTAGAGTTCTCAGGTGGGTGTTCCAGATTTTAGGGCCTTTGACGTACATTGAATTTTTGTAAAGGTTTAGTCGGACATGGGGAATGTCGTAGAGATGTTTGTGTATGGTGTTATGCCTGTGGGTTCTGTCACAACTATCAAGAAAGCGTTTTAGGTCAAGGTTGACATTGGAGTTTAAGGTCCTGTAGATGTGGGATTGCACAGTAGTAAGTGTGGATGTACTAAAACAGGGAGTAATTTTTAGATCTATGAAGAGTGGGGGGGGGGTGTGTTGCCAGGGATGGGATTTAGTGATTATACTTACTGCAGCTTTTTGTGGGTTATTATTGGCTTTAGGTGTGTTGCTGCAGTTGATCCAAGCACAAATAGCATAGGTGAGGTTTGGATAAATAAGGTGAGTGGTATAGTGTGAGAAGGGCATTTTGCGGCACGTAGTATCATATCTTGGGAGGACCCTAACTGTTTTGGATACTTTTTTGGTTATGTGTTGGATATGGGTGCTGAAATTCAGGTTGTTGTAAAAGGTATAGGCCTTTAGGAATTTGCCCTCATTATGTCTGGTAATTAGAGTGTTGTCGATTTTTAATGTTAATTTGTGCATCTCCGGCTCTGCTACCAAACATAATTAGTAGGTTTTGTCAGTGTTATGCGTAAGTTTATTGGCTGTCATCCAGGTCGATATTTCGTCAGCTCCTCGTTAAAATGGTGTTGAGGGTGGAAAAGATTAGGGTGAGAGATGACATAAGTCGTGTCGTCAGCAAAGGAAGGGTTTCAGGTGTTGGGATACTTTTGGGAAAGATCATTGATGTATACGGGGAAGAGCAGGGGACAAGGACACTTCCTGCGGAACTCCAGTATCAAGTGGCTGTGTTGTTGATGCTGGTCTTTAATGGTAACATACTGAATCCCTATAGTAAGGTAAGATTTGAAATAAGCAAGCGCGTGGCCCTTTCTTATACCGTAATGGTCAATTTTTGGGGAAAGTAGGATGTGTGGTTACTGTGTCAAAAGCTTTTTTAGATAAATAAAAATTCTAGTGGATTTTCCCTTATTTTCCAATGCTGTGTAAAGCAGATCTAGCATTTTTATGATTGCATCATTAGTGTTTTTATTTTTCCTAAATCCAAATTGGCAGGGGTTGAGTATGTTTTGTGCTGTTATAAATGAATTTTAGTCTCCTGTGCATGAGTTTCTCAAGATTTTGGATAGCAATGGTAAGTTTGATATTGGCCTTAGTTTTTTAAGTCTGTAGGGTCACCACCTTTATGTATTGGTGAAACCCCTTGCATCTTGAGTAGTTTGGGGGGAAGGTGCAGTTTTTGTGACTTGTTAAAAAGTAATAAAATAGCATGCGAAAGGATATGGGCCGCTCGCTTGTACAGTAATGGTGGGACATTAGCCCAGATTCCCTGAGTTGTTTTTAAGTGACTTTATAATCTCGGTGACTTCCGAGGGCTCAGTTGGTGCAAGATAGAAGGAATTTGGGAAATTTCCATCTAGGTAGTCCCCGGCATGGGCATTAGTATGTGGGATTTTATTGGCGAGATTAGATCCTATGGTTGAGAAAAAGTGTTTATCTTGTTAGCTGTGTCAGTGGGATGTAGTGGTGTTTCATTAGGTTTAGTTAGGACAATATTCTTGGTTTTTTTTAGTTTGTGGGTCCCTAGAATCTGAGGGGTTTGTTTTCCAGGCTTTTTTATATCTCCTCTAGTGTCTGTGAATCTACTGGAGTAGTAAGTTGTTTGGCTTTCTTTATTACTTTGGTGGAACTGATGAATAGTGTTTAAGAATATCTTTGTGTATTAAGCCCTGTCTATATTGCTTTATTTTGGTGTTTCTTGTCAATGGATTTCAGAATGGTGCTTTTTAGCCATGGGCAACCAAGACGTTTGTTTGTGATCTGTTTGTTTTTATAGGACAATGTTTGTTGTATAGTTTAAGTAATTTGGGTTTAAAAAAAATGGGCGGGCCAGTCATCAATACCATTGGCCTTGGAGAATTCTGTAGGCCAGTCAACAATCTCTAGGTCAGTTGTGAACTTCCTTATTGAGGCCTCGTCATGGAGTCTAAATGTGACTTTGTTGTATTCAAGTGGTGGTTTATTAATGTTTGTCAAGGGGGAAGGTTTGGGTAGTGGTCTGTAGTGCTATCTGTGATTATCCTGATTTAAGGGGGGCTAGTATATTGGTCCATATGTGGTCTATTATGGTTGCACTTGTCTCAGTGAGCCTGGTTGGTTTAGTTATTGTTGATATGAGAAGTGTGTTGTTCATATTGTTGATGAAATCAGTTACAGGTGATCATCTAGTAAGCCAAGGTTGATGTTGAAGTCTCCAGCTAAGAGAAGGTGGTGCTTATTCATTTGTCTGTTTGTTATTAGTGACTTTAATTTCTCACTGAAATTTGGGGTGTTTGTGTGAGGTATCGGTAAATGGCACCAATTGTTATTTGGTGTTTAAGGTTTTTTTACAGTAAAATTAGCAAAAAGTATTCCCCATATTCATCACTAAAGCAAGTGGTGCTAATACAAGATAACTGGTTAGAGTATAGATTTTCAATACCATCCCCCAAATTGGTTTGGTCTGCAGTTGTGAATTGTTGTGTATCCTGGTTTGAGGGTAGATTATCTTTTTGTGTCCTGCTTTTAAACAGGTCTCAGTAAGAATAATGCAGGGGAAGGGTGTCTTTAGTGATTCAAGGAGTGCCAGGAGGTCATCATAGTGTTTGCTTTTGGCCTGATGTGTAGTTAAGTACTGATAGGCTTTAGCATTGTTTAGGATAGTGCTGGCTTGTGATGCTGTGTAATAAAGGCAGTTACTTTCCCAAAAGGTTTTGATTGGGTGTCAGATTATGAAGGTTTAGATCAGGGTCAACGTGATCAATCATCTTCTAGGTTTAAATTATGGTTATGTGTTGAGTTCTAGTACTGATATCTGTAGTGGTGGGAAGCTTGGATAAGTATATAGCTAGAGTATTTTGGTCATATAGAGTATAGTCACTACTACACATAATGAAGTTGATGTTGTCTATGTGTTGTGCTGGAATGAACTAAAGTACAACTAGGTATAAACTAGTAATATAAAAATACAAATTTAAAATAGAACAAGACCCTCACTTGTAATTGCACTAAGGTCTAATATAATGACTTTTGTGGAGTCTATGTTTTGAGCTAGAATGAGCTATAGTACAATAGATTTAATCTAGTAATATAAAAATACAAATTAAAAATAGCACCAGTCTCTCACTAGTAATTGCAATATGGTCTTAAAATAATGAATTTTGTATTGCTATAGTACAACTGAGTTTAATTAATAATATAAAAAAGGCACAGACTCTCAATTGTAATTGCACTAAGGTCTTATTTAGTTGTTTACAAGAATTAGAGTATAACTAGATTTAAATTGACAAGATAAAATATACAAGTTAAGGTAGCAAAAGAATAAAAAAAGTAGAAAAAAAAAAAAAAAAAAGATATATGAGGTAGTTGGTACTAGTTAGCAAAAGATAGTTAAGGGCCTTGAACAATAATATAATTGAAATATACACTAATTGCACACACAATATAGTCACTAAGATATGAAAACAATCTTAGAGAAGGAATTATAATATAAACTTTTTTTTTTTTTTTTTTTTTTCAACAAGTCGGTCGTCTCCCACCGAGGCAGGGTGACCCAAAAAAGAAAGAAAATCCCCAAAAAGAAAATACTTTCATCATCATTCAACACTTTCACCACACTCACACATTATCACTGCTTTTGCAGAGGTGCTCAGAATGTAACAGTTTAGAAGCATATACGTATAGAGATACACAACATATCCCTCCAAACTGCCAATATCCCAAACCCCTCCTTTAAAGTGCAGGCATTGTACTTCCCATTTCCAGGACTCAAGTCCGACTATATGAAAATAACGGTTTCCTGAATCCCTTCACTAAATATTACCCTGCTCACACTCCACAGATCGTCAGGTCCAAGTATCATTCGTTCTCCATTCACTCTATTTACACGCTCATGCCGCTTGCTGGAAGTCCAAGCCCCTCACCCACAAAACCTCCTTTACCCCCTCTTTCCAACCCTTTCGAGGACGACCCCTACCCTCTTTCCTTCCCTATAGATTTATATGCTTTTCATGTCATTCTACTTTGATCCATTCTCTCTAAATGACCAACCACCTCAACAACCCCTTTTGCCCTCTGACTAATGCTTTATTAACTCCACACCTTCTCCTAATTTCCACACTCCGAATTTTCTGCATAATATTTACACCACACATTGCCCTTAGACAGGACATCTCCACTGCCTCCAACCGTCTCCTCGCTGCTGCATTTACCACCAAGCTTCACATCCATATAAGAGTGTTGGTACTACTATACTTCATACATTCCCTTCTTTGCCTCCATAGATAACGTTTTTTTGATCCACATATACCTCAACGCACCACTCACCTTTTTTCCCTCATCAATTTCTATGATTAACTCATCCTTCATAAATCCATCCGCCGACACGTCAACTCCCAAGTATCTGAAAACATTCACTTCTTCCATACTCCTCCTCCCCAATTTGATATCCAATTTTTCTTTATCTAAATCATTTGATACCCTCATCACCTTACTCTTTTCTATGTTCACTTTCAACTTTCTACCTTTACACACATTCTCAAACTCATCCACTAACCTTTGCAATTTTTCTTTAGAATCTCCCATAAGCACAGTATCATCAGCAAAAAAGTAACTGTGTCAATTCCCATTTGAATTTGATTCCCATAATTTAATCCCACCCCCCTCCCGAACACCCTTAGCATTTACTTCTTTTACAACCCCATCTATAAATATATTAAAACAACCATGGTGACATTACACTCCCTGTCTAAGACCTACTTTTACCGGGAAGTATTCTCCTCTTTTCTACACACCCTAACCCGAGCCTCACTATCCTCATAAAAGCTCTTTACAGCATTTAGTAACTTTCCACCTATTCCATATACTTGCAACATTTTGCCACATTGCTCCTCTATCCACTCTATCATATGCCTTTTCTAAATCATAAATGCAATAAAAACTTCCCTACCTTTATCTAAATACTGTTCACATATATGCTTCAATGTAAACACTTGATCTACACATCCCTCCCCACTCTGAAACCTCCTTGTTCGTCCGCAATTCTACATTCTGTCTTACCTCTAATTCTTTCAATTATAACCCTACCGTATACTTTTCCGGGTATACTCAGTAAACTTATTCCTCTATAATTTTTACAATCTCTTTTGTCCCCTTTTCCCCTTTATATAAAGGGACTATACATGCTCTCCGCCAATCCCTAGGTATTCCCTCTTTCATACATTTATTAAACAAAAGTACAACCACCCCAACATTTATATCCCCCCTGTTTTAACATTTCTGTCATGATCCCATCAGTTCCAGCTGTTTTACCCCCTTTCATTCTACGAAAATGCCTCACGTACCTCCACCACACTTACAGTCTGCTCTTCTTCACTCCTGAAAGATGGTAAAACCTCCCTGGCCAGTGCATGAAATTACCGCCTCCCTTTTTCCTTAACATTTAAAAGTTCCTCAAAATATTCTCGCCATCTACCTAATCCTCCCTCCCCCCATCTATAACTCCCTACTCTGTTTTTAACTGACAAATCCTTTACTTTCCCTAGGCTTTCTTAACTTGTTTAACTCACCCCAAAATTTTTCTTATTTTCATTTAAAATTTCTTGACAGTGCCTCTCCCACTCTTTCATCTGCTCTCCTTTTGCCCTCTCTCACCACTCTCTTCACCTTTCTTTTACTCTCCATATACTCTGCTCTTCTTATAACACTTCTGCTTTGTAAAAAAACCCCTGGTAAGCTACCTTTTTCTCTTTTATCACACCCTTTACTTCATCATTCCACCAATCACTCCCTCTTTCCTCCTGCCCCCACCTCTATAAAACCCCAAACTTCTGCCCACATTCTAATACTGCATTTTTAAAACTATTCCAACCCTCTTCAACCCCCCCATATCATCTTTGCACTAGCCCACCTTTCTGCCAATAGTCGCTTATATCTCGCCCTAACTTCCTCCTCCCTTAGTTTATACACTTTCACCTCCCTCTTACTTGTTGTTGCCACCTTCCTCTTTTCCCATCTACCTCTTACTCTAACTGTAGCTACAACTAAATAATGATCCGATATATCAGTTGCCCTCTATAAACATGTACATCCTGGAGCTACCCATCAACCTTTTACCCACCAATACATAATCTAACAAACTACTTTCATTACGTGCTACATCATACTTGTAATATTTATTATCCTCTTTTTCATAAAATATGTATTACTTATTACCAAATTTCTTTCTACACATAGCTCAATTAAAGGCTCCCCATTTACATTTACCCCTGGCACCCCAAAATTACCTACTACTCCCTCCATAACATTTTTACCCACTTTAGCATTGAAATCCCCAACCACCATTACTCTCACACTTGATTCAAAACTCCCCACGCATTCACTCAACATTTCCCAGAATCTCTCTCTCTCCTCTACACTTCTCTCTTCTCCAGGTGCATACACGCTTACTATAACCCACTTACCTATAATATAATATAATATAAAAATACAAATTGAAATGGTACTTGCAATTGCACTAGAGTCTGGTATAGGTTGTTGACAAGAACAATTGCACTAGGGTCTGATATAGGTTGTTAACAAGAACAATTGCACTAGGGTCTGATATAAGTTGTTAACAAGAACAATTGCACTAGGGTCTGTTATAAGTTGTTAACAAGAACAAGAGTATAACTAGATTTAAATTGACAAAATAAAATTCACAAATTAAAGTACCAAAAGAATAATAAGTAAAAAATAACAATGGCAATGTCTTGGTTATAATATGATAGTAAGATGGTAGACAGGTACAAAGGATAATATAAAGGTTGGAGTTGAATATACAAACTTGATAATTTGGCAACAAAATGTTATGGGAAGTATAAAATAATGTTTAATGTACAAAAGTAAAATTGACTGGTAGTAAATATGGTGTTTAATAAAATTTTAGTAAGTAATAATGATTACAAAAAAAGTGAAAAAGTAATGTTTATTTCATTCAATATTGCACTGGTAGTTATACTTGAGGTTATATGGCAGTACAAGGTAATTAAGAGTACTCTAAGATTGTAAATGTGGTATTAAAACAGGTAAAGGTAATTAGACAAGTAATGGTTAATATATGTCAAAAATGTTAAGAGTAAATTGAAATTATAGTAAAAATTATAATTATTAATTTTAGTAAGTAATATCAATTGATAGTATTTAAAAAAATATGAGGTAGTAATATGGACAGAGAAAGTATCAATTCAGCTAATGTTTAAGCAAACAATAAGAAAATTACATAAGGTGACTTATGCTTACTAGTAAAATCACAAAATGAGGCAGTTGATTATTTAATTACTAAGAGACTGTACAATGAAATTTGAACAATAATGGAGCAAAACATACACTACACTACGTAGGCTTTTAAGTTGGACATTGTTTAGTTATTCTCTGTAAGATTAGTATCCCTGAGAAATCGTGATAGATCATTCTTGTTCGTGATTGTGTACAGTTGACCTACATTTGTTTTCCTAACAAGAATTTTCCCATCCCGCGTGAAGCATTGGTGTATTGTGTCGTTATTCTCCCGCTTAAGTTTTCTGACTATACAGGAGGTTCTGACGTTTTTTGGTAAGACACTCGTTTATGTATACCTCTTTCTTTACTTTAATAGATGCAATAATTAAGTCTTTTTTTCCTGTCATGTGAGTGGAATCTAAGCATAACACTTTTTCTACCATGGGATCCTAGTAACCTGGCTTCTTTATTTCAGACTCTGGTACAATAACACTTGTTTGGTCCTTTATGATCTGCAGAGTAATTTCTTTACTGTTTGTTTGGTTCATATCACTGGGAAAAAGTGGACCGTTAACTATTACTGCGTCCGATAGTTTATCTTGTTCAGTTTTATCTTCCTGGAGAGCAAAGTAGTCACTGAACTGGTTATCTAAGTTGTTCTTCCATTCTTTTACTGCTTCTTCAACCTTTGTATTAAGAGATATTATTTGTTGGTAGGCTATCTATGACTGTTTGGATGGTCTTGTCACAGTTAGTCATTCCTGGTGTTGTTAACTTTTGTTCAAGACTGTGGATTTTGTTCTCGAGTGTGGTCATCCTGGTGTCTTGTTTTGTTAGCGTCTCTCAAAGATTCATATTTTCAATAACTAAGTTGGAGATGCATGTCTTTAGGGTATCTGGATCATTGGTCATACCTGAGAGACTACTTGGTAGGTTGAATCCGGGGAAGAGAGGGGAGGATGGGCTGGTGGCAGCCATGTTTGTTGTTATTGTTGTGGTGTCGCCTTGAGTGGTGGTAAGTGGGGTGGTTGCTGGGCCGGCGTCCTCCTGGCTACACTTGTTGAATAGTTGATTTTTCGGTGTTTTCTTGCTGGCCTTGGTGCTGTTTCCTCTTAGATTGCGCCTCATAATACTACAGGAATTGTTGTACTTAAGAAGTTGTAGTTATACAAAGCTTAGTGTTACGTTGTTCGGCTGGCAGCGGGGTGTTGCTTTCGGTTTGTGGGTAGTCTTCCTTTGATCTCTATTATTTTCGATTTGTAGGTTTCACTGTTGGTAATCTTTGGTCATTTTGGGTGCTATGTTGGGTATGCATTTTGCTTTTAAATGGTCATCGGAGCATTGTAGCTCTGTAGTTGGGGAAAAAGTACGGGGCTTTAAAT